>JAVJIF010016591.1:0-81508 GCA_038442645.1 Agave tequilana
TGATTGGTTGATATCTGGCTAAATGCCGTAGACCGATGCTCTAATTGTAATGCTAACATCATTTGGTACATTTGAGGTTACTTTGTTTATTTTTGCACTTAAGAATCTATAAAGAGTCTAAGTAAGTTCAATCCGTAAATAGAAGATGGAGAGAGTATGAATTTCTTACTATGACACCACTGCATCTCTAGCAGTTAGAGCAATAATATCAGCACAAGAAACAACACCATGGCATTCGTCTTCTAAGAGAGATTTGATGCGATCTATAAAATCAAACCCACGAAGGTTTCTATTTGGACACCAGATTTCTCTGCTTGGTTGGTGCTTGTGAATTAATCAGGACGGAGGCATCACAACCCTGAGAATGAAATGAAACTAGCATTGTAACTTGATAAAGGGATAGGTTTCGAGAGAAGGAAGAAGGACCACAAACCCTCACAAAGCAGTCATGGAAGTGCATTCGAAGGAGTGGGGAGGCCAAGGATGGTGCATTCGAGATGTGCTCCTTAACGAAGTCTGAGATGATCTTCTCTGCCTTATCGACAACTCTTGTGTAAAACCCAAGCTCTAAATTTTGAGCTTTAGCACAACCTAATAAGCTCAACACAACAATAACCATGAAACACTTGAAGCTCATGTTCATCATTATGAACAAGATCACTACTCACTCTTGTGCTTTTCTCAATTTTTTTGAGTATACCTTTTCTCACTCTAGCAGTGTTGTGGAGCTCTTATAGGGGAAAGAAAGCATCTGTGTACTTCAATTGACCTTTGTATGTTAACTATCCTATAGAAATATTTGTTGAGAGTTTGGATTTACACTTGTTGACAGCTTAAGTGGACCTCAGTCTATAGCTTTAGGCAGCAGCTCTTGTGACTATTTTCCACTAGCCTCTTGCTTAGATATGTCATGGGTCTCAATGGCCCCTCTGATACTTTCTCAAAAGAAGCACGTTGCTTCTTTTAAAGGGGATTATGAGATAATGCTTTGGAAAACCAAATGGGATGCAATCATTGATGGATGTTTAGCTTTTAGCATGTAAAAGTGATGAAGCACGTTATTGTTAATGATTATTAAGGTCCAATACACCAAGACTCTGAAGTTGTGGTGCGGATTTAGGGTAATATATTTATATTCTAATAATGATATTTTGCAGTTAACATTACTGGTGATGGTGCGCTGATCGTGGATGCCCGGGTGACGTCTCTGTCCGTGGAGGAGCCTTTATCTCGTCTGTGATTGGTGGAAAATGCCAATTCTTCTTCTGTATATGACAGTCTAGCTGTTGGGGATGTTCTTTTAGAATTTGAATTTCAAAATTAAAATTCAAAATCATGAGTTAGGTTCCTCCAAGCATAACGGCTAGATTTCCCCTGGCTTGACTAGACCTGTTACTGTTAATCACCTATTAGGTTGTTTTTTCTCTCCTTTGGGCCATTCCTGGGTTCAATATTATTTGACTAGGTTTGTACTCTATTTTATTTATTTTTCGGGACTCCTGATCCACAATTTAACCGATTTAATTTATTATTTATTAATAATATATATTCTATGCCTGAATGCCCGATGGCCTAGCATTGGGATTTATCTCAAAAAAAGTTATTTCAGTTAGACTTATATATTATTTTTATTAATATTATCATCGGCAGCAGCACTATTTAGGGTTATAAATTTTATTTTTCTGTTGATATATCTTCAGTGTAATAATATTATTGCTTTCTACTTCTGATGCTACTCCTCTGTAACTCTGCAGCATTACTTTCGGTACCCGTTTGTGTCCTAAGGAGCCACAAGTCTAGGAGGCTTCAAATTTTAAGGTATACAATGGGCTGGTAAATTCTACTTGAATTAACAATCTTATCGTTTTTGGACAGTCTATACTTTTTAGTAGCGAAGTGAAGAAAACTGGAGAGCAGAACGGTATCATATGGTTTATATATCGAGAAATTTGTCTCTGTCTCAGAACTAATGCAGATGCTGCAATCCTAAATAAAGTTTAATTAGGATCGAGTCCCATGTGTACCATGATTTAATCCCCTTTTTATGGAGATTACTGGAACTTAAGCAACTCCAAGTTTGATTTTTACTCATTTTGAAAGATCAAACAACACCTGCCTGAATAAAAGCTGGCTTGAAAGTGATACCTATCTTGCTAACCAATGCCTTGCTTAGGCTCCAAGATTACCTTTGGTCTTTATTATTAGAGAATTCGATTTAGAGAATCCTGTGTTGCCACTCTTTAGAATATAATTGTGTATTGCAAGGGCTTTAATCTATAACTATTTAGGGAATTTATCTTTCTTGTTCTTTTGATTTAAGACAGCACTGCTGGTTGTACCAAACTTTTCTTTTTGCAGAATTTGCAAATCCCTTTTTTTCCACTCTGCCTACTGTTCATAACACTGAAATTTCTTAAATTTCAAGATTGAGATTCTAATTTCATCTGCAGATGCAGGGAATCATTAGGCATGCTTTATCCAAAAAAATGGTCACATGTGCCCGAAATTTAACCGAACCAATTGAAAAGTGAAACAGGTCATGTATTGGGTGCCTCCTTCCTCACCTAACAAAATCACACTTGAGGCCTCATTTGAGTTGGATTTGGTCCAAGATTTGATCTGGACTATCTAGATGTCCTTATAATATAGGGCGGAAGGTTATTACGGCCCGATTCAGATCCAATTTGTAGGCAATGGGCTTGACTAACCTAAGAACTGAAGTGGATAATGAAGAGGAGGTTATAATAAGTACACGTGCATCATCAGTTGATTAGCTTAATAGCTAACTTTAGGTGATCAAGTTGACTGTCATAAACTAATAATGAGCGCTTCTTATACAAATGATGTATTTGTATGTAGCAATACAGTATTGATTATATTAATGTAAACTAGAATTTTTATAGATAGTTCCGTACAAATGTCACATACTCGTGTGCATATATATATATAAGACATGGAGGCAGAGTGCAAGTCTCAACTAACAAAGTAATCTTAAACTGCTACTTAAACAAAGAAGACAACGAAGAATACTAAAACCTACCATCACCAATTCACATAGCTGTAAAGCATAGAATTTGTGCAGTCTTATTTTGAAGAAGAGTGATTATCAAACCTTTAGCTGATCATATAATAGCTGATTGTTAAGTTGGGATGGATGACAACACAGCTTCCTCTTGGTAACCTGTGATGTCCAACTTGTCCCTAGCAGTAGAAAGAAAATATAGGTCAATGGAAGAAATACATAAATATAAGAGTCCTTGTGGTTTCAAGTAATCAGAGAGCACAAATTGAACTTATGACGTCATCATTACAGGGTTTGATAATGAAGAAACATCTGAATTTTCAAACAGAAGTAAACAAATGGACCCAGAACTGCATTTCTTGTGCCTCTGACCTTTTGGCCTACCTCATCACAAGTAAGCAATCTACCAACTTTGCGAGTCCCTCTGCAACTGCTCCATTCTTCATGACTATGCTAGGAATCTTATGCAATCAATCAAGTACTTTTCATTACCAATTTTATTACTGTTTACTTTTTTGGTCCGTTTAAGATTTGATTATCGAGATCTTTCCTTTGAGGAAATTCACAAGTTGAGTCATCTAAATCCTTCTCTTCTTTGGTGGCCGGCTACCAATTTAGGCATCCAGCACATTCCATCCTGCAACTGAGCTTAAACGAGATTTCCGAGACATGGATGAGAAATAATATGATTAATGTCCATAGCCATGTTCCTTGCACTAGCTAAGAAGATCAGATTGCCTAACAACGGGATTCTAATCATTTGACGATGGTTTAAATTACAGAACAAGCACAATCATGGCTGCAGTGGTTATCCACGCCACCTATGTTCATATATGTACAACCAATAACCCATGTTCTGTGCATATCCAAGTTAACTTATGAAACAACAATGACTTCAATGAGTTTAGTACATGGCATGACCTAGTCTTAGAATTGATTCAGTAGTATATTCACTTCCATTGGCTGTATTATGGTGACAAAACTGTTATAATTACTTGTCAACTCCTTCATCTCCCACAACTGAAATCATTCTACCTTCTGCATTTGTTAATTCTCAACACAACTTGTAAACTGAATAGACAAAACAATATCTTACTTGCAATGCCAGCCTTTGCACGCGTTCAAAGCTCAAACATCAGCTATATAACATGGGTGGAAGCCCTTCACCAATTCAAGAACTAAAGCATTCACTAATTAACACCCTATACCTTGCTCTCCAATATGGCCTCTAAGTTTCTTGTCAAGCTATTTCTTCTTTTATCCCTTCTATTTGTTCTCTCGTTGGGGGCCAATGCACAAGGCTTGAAGGTAGGTTTCTACAAGGGAACCTGCCCTCAAGCTGAAGCCATCATTCTCAAGGAGATAACAAAGGTTATGAAGGTTGATCCAAGTCTGGCAGGCCCACTGCTCAGGCTCCATTTCCACGATTGCTTTGTCAATGTATGTAAATAGTCTCGATAGAGGGTTCACTGTTTTTAGCCAGTACTGATTCAAATTTCATTCTACATTTATTTGACACATAAATCCATTGTCATATGTTGTTAATTCTTCTATATGATTATGCATAGGGCTGTGATGCCTCGATTCTACTGATGGAACGAGGAGCAACCCCGCAGAGAGGGATTCGCCTCCAAATCTAAGTCTCAGGGGTTTTAGCACCATTGACCGTGTCAAGGCTAAGTTAGAGCAGGCTTGCCCTGGGATTGTGTCATGCACTGACATTGTGGCTGTAGTTGCTAGGGATGTAGTATATCTGGTAAGTGATTATATGTGTGAAGTGTGAACATAGTCATATAACCTGAAATATTTTTCAAGAACTTGGTTTATTGATTTAATTTGTTTCTTTTTTTCCCCTCTTTTTACAGTCCAAAGGACCATTTTATCCCGTGCCCACTGGTAGGAGAGATGGAAAAAGATCGGTGCTCTTGGACACCTTGGGCAACTTGCCACTCCCGAGCGTCAACTTCTCTGATCTAGTCAGTGTCTTCTCCTCCAAGGGCCTAAGTGTGAAAGATCTAGTTGTTCTATCAGGTATATAAGTTTAAATGCCCATTATTTTGCTTAACAATCAGAATACAATTTTCTTCCATTAGATGTAGATGCATGTTATGAAACCTGACTAATTTATAGTCAATTCTAAATTTTGGTTCTCTCCTTTGCTAGGTGGTCACACTATTGGTACCTCACACTGTTCATCCTTCTCGAACCGCCTCTACAACTTCAGTGGGAAAGGCGATGTTGACCCAGCACTGGACAGCCACTACGTGCCTAAGTTGAAGAACAAATGCAAGCCTAACGACGTGACCACCCTCGTTGAAATGGACCCTGGGAGCTCCAACTCATTCGACAATAGCTACTACAAGTTGGTTGCCAAGAGAAGGTCTCTCTTGACCTCTGATGACACCCTTCTCACCAATGCAGAGTCCAAGCCTTTGGTCATGCGCTTCGCCAACAGCCCATCAGAGTTCTTTTCGGAGTTCGGGGTGTCAATGGTGAAGATGGGCAACATTGGGGTTATAACAGGCACCAATGGTGAGATCA
Organism: Agave tequilana; assembly: GCA_038442645.1. Lineage (NCBI taxonomy): Eukaryota > Viridiplantae > Streptophyta > Magnoliopsida > Asparagales > Asparagaceae > Agave > Agave tequilana. The sequence continues at coordinate 5,564 of JAVJIF010016591.1, forward strand.
GGAAGAAATGTGCCATTGTGAACTAGCTTGCATCTCTCTGTTACACAATGGAGGAGATTGAAATTCCTTTTTACAAGGGGAAACGTCCCAACTATGTGAGCATATGTTTTGTATTGTTTCTTTTGGTTTATTCAATATTTACCTGTACTATGCTTGTACTTTGAATAAAGTAATTTTATTTGATGTGGAATTAAGGATGTTCTTGTTTGATCTACATTCAATCCTAATGAAAAGAGCTCAATTCTATGAAAATTTTCACTCATTCAATGAAGTGACAAATTTAGATCTTTCATAGGCTTATCCTTTTCTTCCATACAGCAAAAGAACTGATTCATGCATTCTTTTATGTGAGCTCAAAGTCAAGCTAGGATGATTCATGCATTCTTGCAAGCACTGACAAGAGTAGGAATGTTGTTTCAATTATTATTAGAATTGTTTGTTAATTAGAACATAAATTAAAAAGTAGGAATGTTATGTTAATTAATAATTATTAGTTGCAGGAATGTTGTTATTTAGCCCAAATATATTATTCAAATAGACCTCAATATTGAAATTTGGCTGCAACAAGAACATATGGAACTGATTCTCCACAAGTTTGTTGTTGGGAGCAGAGGGGAGACAAATGAAGCTTAGAACAATCCATAGGTTATGCAAACAGAAGAATGTAATATACTGACAGAAGTGTGGTAACGCAAGCGTTATTGCCTGTTATAGTGTTGACAAAGTCTCTTTGCAGTGAGTAAGAGGTCTCATGTATAAATTCTGTTTACTTTAGATAACGATCGTTGTGTCCCAACGTACCTACACGTTTTTGGGATCACATGTCAGCCAATAACATCAAACTGATCATTAGCCAAAAATTATCGACCAATCCATATATTTGTAAACTACATTTTACATAAGGCATTCTTATTATATCTTCAGAAATGCTTCATACAAATTTCTTTCACACAAACAAAAGAAACCAAAATCTTCACGAACTACAAATTGAAGGAGAACATGCAGTCTTCAACTTCAATATGCTGATCAAAATCCTCAACATTCGACGCGAAGTGTAAATAAACTATGGACCCATCGCCGACGCCGTGCTCAGCAAGAACTTGCTTCTCGTCCTCCAAAAGCTTTCCATTGTCGAGCACGAGGACCAGACGATCACCTTCGAATTTCTCCACTGCTGCAATCTCTCTCCTCAGCTTCTCAACTGTTGCATCTTCTTCAATCTCTATGTAGAAAAACCTCCCTGTTAAAATTTCTACTATCACCTTCATGATCTCCACCTCAATTTGCTATTAGATGATCCCTTCACACATAGATTTAAATAGTTTCATTGTTGGTCCAAAATTGGCATGATACCTAATTTTGTGACAGGTAAGTTGGCTAATATGTCAGGCTCTTGAGTAAATGGAATTAATTTCTTGAAATGTAAAGTATATTTGTGTTGATATTTTTGTTGGTTTGACTATAATATGAGAATTTTAAAAGAATGTGCTCTGATTGTAGTTTTTATGTAAACAAACCAAAAATGGAAATATGTTTTCCTGGAATTATGCAGTATCATGGCACACATATAGAAAGCAGACTACATTGCTATTTTATATTCAATTTTGGATTTTTATTTATAGCTAGAGATACATTAGAAAATGATTTTATGACTTATTAATAAATTCCATGTGTCAAATCATTAACATTTAAAATGTGGCTATTTTCAATAAAACAATATGAAAAATATATATATATAGATAATTCATGAAATTCTAAACAATGAGTTATATGTAAAGTAAATGAAAAGAAAGAAAGAAAAAAACTTTACATACTTCCCCTATCTCCGCTCGTCTTCGCGCTCACATAAGTCGATATTTCATGTAAGGCTCATGTGAGCACGAAGATGAATAAACAGGCAGGCTAGTAGAAAGTAGTTAACTGTGAAGTCATGTCATGTCGAACACATATCAGACACGTGTATGACAATTATATCATTTTAGAATCTGTTGTGTGTTTGTATGTTATGTCCTGTCATGTGTCATGATGATGTCAGCGTGCTTGTATTCATGTCCGCGCAGCATATCAAACACGTGTCTGACAAATATAACAGATACGATTTCTGAATTTTGTTGTGTGTTGTATATTATGCCATGCCATGCCATGCTGATTTCAGCATGTCTGTGTCCATGTTCGTGCAGCATATGTAATATTTGGAACTATTACATTTTTTTTGAACCATGTTTGGAAGAGAGAAAATTGAAAATGAAAAGTAAAGGGAGGTAATTGTTAACTGGGGTTAGTCTTGGATAGCAAAATATGTAATATAAACACAAAAGTAAAGGGAAGAATAGTGAAAGAGGGTAGTAAAATGCTAAATCTTAAAAACAATAGAGTATTTAAGTGGAGAAAGAAAACAATAGCGTATTTAAGTGCAAAGTTAATGAAACTTTGAGGTATTTTAGTGTGATTTAACTAAAAATAATAAGGTATTTAAGTGCAAAGAAAAAATAATAGAGTATTTAAGTGCAAAATTAATGAAACTTTGAGGTATTTTTGTACAATTTAGCCAATTTGTATATAAAAAATTGATAAATCCTAAATTTCTTTCTCGTGTCTCAAAAGGAACAGACTATCCCTAAACACCTCCGCGGGAACAACACAACCCAAAGCCCACGAGAAAAATGCGGGAGTTAGCGATACGATCCAGGAGTAAATTTCGGTTACCGTTTCAACATCTTTTGTAAAAAGGGTGAGTAAATTGCGACCAAACTCAATGAAACAAACGTTTCATTTTTTTTCAGGCTCACACAAAAACGCATATATTTACAGCACTCAAAGCTCATTCTCTCCATCACAATTCAGAGAGAGAGAGAGAGAGAGAGAGAGACATGGATGTGATCTTTGAGACATCCAAGGGAAGCAATTCAAGATAGAGATCGGTTTCTTCGACACTGTGCTCGAGATGAAGGAGAAAATCGAAAAGTACGAGGGGTACCCGGTGTCGAGCCAGACCTTGGCCTTCAAAGGACAGGTCATGGCCGATGACGGGGACACCGAGCTCTATGAAGTTCTTGAAGGTTCGCGAATTCAGCTGACACTTGAGTCCGAGCAAGAAGAGTGTGTCAAGGCGGAAGAGCCTGCAAGGGTGATGTTGTTGATCAATGTGTCGGTGACAAAGAAGCAGTTGTCGTTGGAGACTGATGTCGCTGACAACGTCGGTCGGCTCAAGGAGAGGATTCAAGAATCGGAAGGCATTCCTGTGAACAGGTTCAGTCTGTACATCGGAAGCAGTGAAATGCAGGATCACCGGCCTCTGGCTGATTACGGGGTTGCTGATAACTCGGAGATAAATGTCGTGATCAGGCCGTTTCAGACAGTGCCAACGGGTGGGATGGGAGGTGTCGGCCAGAAGAAGATGAAGCTGCTGGTTCTGCCCAAATGCGGGACGAAGAAGATACCTGTTGAGGTGAATCCGTGCGATAATGTGAGTGAGCTGAGGAAGGAGCTGCAGAGGCTGCACGGCAATATGCAGTTCCATCTGCCTCCAGAAGGATACTTTTTCATCTACAAGCAGAATGTCATGGACGACGATCGCACTTTCAGGTGGCATGATGTGCGATCTGGAGATACGATTGAGATATTCAATGGGAGTGTTTCTGGTGGATCTTAAGTTACGAGCAGTTTTTATTTCTCATTCAAACTTGAAATGTTATCAGTGGTTTAAATCTGATGGAAGCATTCAGTGAATGGTTATTGAACCTCATTAATTCTTCATTTCTGTAAAATAGTCTAATAACTACTTTTTTGCAACAAATGGTGGAGTATAGCCACCTGCTGCTCCATTAAAGAGAGGACAATGAAAGAAAAGGAAAAAAAAAAACGTACATAATTTATCTCAAAAGAACTTGGGAAACTCGAATGAACATATGAAACTAAGGACTTCAGAAGATCACAAAAACAGTACAGAATACAACAATAGGACTTTTAGAAACACAAATTTCAACCTATGAAACCACCTCTCCAAAAAAATGCAGGGCCAAAGGTTGTGTCATATAGCTCAAAACAATACATACTAGAATGTTGAGATCTCACTGGTTGCAACTTGCAATCAGACATAGATATTAGGGTTAGATATTACTGTGTCGTTCCCTCCCCGACAACGGCGCCAAAATCGGCCAGCCTTCGCCTAAGGCTGTGCCTTCTTCTCTTCCTTCGGCAGCTTTTCTCATCGGAATCGCTGTCAGAAGCCTGAATCGGAATCAGACTCTGGAAGAATCAGACGGCGAGCTGTGCCTGTGGTACCTTCTTTTCCTCTCTTAAGAGTTTATGAATATAAACATATGACATCCCTTGAAGAATAGTAAGAACTTCTGTACTCATATAGTTTTTGAGACAATTACTTGTGAGAGAGGATGTTTTCTTATTGCATGGCCATGGTCATTTTTCATATGGGTTCTCGAGGTAACTTCTTCTAAAAATACACTTAAAACACCAACTAATTCAAGTCCCATCAGCGGGGATAATACTTTCCCTGCTAATATTACCTTTGGATAATTTTCTCTAGAAAAGAGAGTACTCTCAATTCATCTACTTTCTTCAACTTTAAACCGATTATGAATAGTATGAATTGAAAATTTCTAATTGAGCTGTTTGTTTTGTTATTTTCCTGAGATCTTTGAGACGAATTAACATTGAATTTGAATTGCAATCATATTTCTCGTATCTTTCGTCTAATTTCATATTGCGCAGGGTTCAGTTTTAATTTCATATTGTGCAGGTTTCAGTTTGTACAGCAGCACATCCCATCGTTTCTCTATAGCCTTGGCTGGGGACTACTCAGACTAGGGATGGCTAACGGGACGAATCGGGTTGATTCGTCCCGTCAGCTAACGAATCCGTTACGAGACGGGTTGAACCCGTCTCGTAACGAATCCAAACGAGACGAATCAATAATCAGAGTAACGAAACTCAATTCGTTACCCGAATTCGTCGAGACGGGTTAGACCCGTCTCGGATTTTATTATTATTTTATTTTTAAAATTTTCAAATTTACCCCAATAGGTAATTTTTTAAGCTGCTGAGGGTTTAAAAAAAATAAAATAATAATAAATAAGGGTCTGAAACTAATTTTCCCGTCTCACATATATAATAATATAGGACTTAATTTAAAAAAAAAAAAGGAGGGTTAGAAAAAATTTTCTCCGACCCGATTCGTCCCGTGATTCGTCAAGGGACGATACTGACCCGTCCCGATTCGTCCCGTGATTCGTCAAGGGACGATACTGACCCGTCCCGTTTAAACGGGACGGGTCAACTCGGGTTGACCCGCCCCTAAATGAGGGGCCGGTCTTGGTTGACCCGCAACCCGTCCTGTGCGACTCAAACGGGTCGCACAGGCGGGGCGGGTCGTTTCGACCCGTCCCATTAGCCATCCCTAACTCACAGATAAAATGCAAGCACACCCAAACAACCGTGCATAAAAAAAACCTGTAAAAGTAGATTTCTCAAAAACAACCATATTTACAACTCCCAAATCTACACTAGAGTTGTGCAAACAAACATATTCATCACAGAATGAAGGTCATCCAGGCAGGGCAGAATCAACAGAGATAAGACAGAAATATTACAACTATTATTTACCACATCGTATTAATAAAAACTAAAACCACATTACAACAGTCTTACAAATTAAAAGCAGCATATAGAAAGAAAAACCAGTCTTAAACTACATCAACCATAACTAGCAACACAAGATACCCACAGGACAGCAAGGGACCTGAGAAACAAAGCAGACATGACTGACTTCAAACGATCACCATTCGCCATTCACATCCCACCTCGGAGACGGAGGACGAGGTGGAGGGTGGACTCTTTCTGGATGTTGTAATCCGCCAGGGTCCTCCCATCCTCCAGCTGCTTCCCCGCAAAGATAAGCCTCTGTTGGTCCGGCGGGATCCCCTCCTTGTCCTGGATCTTCGCCTTGACATTGTCAATCGTATCGGAGCTCTCCACCTCCAGGGTGATGGTCTTTCCAGTCAGTGTCTTGACGAAGATCTGCATCCCTCCCCTCAGGCGGAGCACAAGGTGCAGGGTCGATTCCTTCTGAATGTTGTAGTCAGCCAAGGTGCGGCCGTCCTCAAGCTGCTTGCCTGCGAAGATGAGCCTCTGCTGGTCCGGGGGTATGCCCTCCTTGTCCTGTATCTTCGCCTTCACGTTGTCAATTGTGTCAGAGCTCTCCACCTCGAGGGTGATGGTCTTGCCAGTGAGAGTCTTGACAAAGATCTGCATCCCACCACGGAGACGCAGAACCAAGTGAAGGGTCGATTCCTTCTGAATGTTGTAGTCCGCAAGGGTCCTGCCATCCTCCAACTGCTTGCCGGCAAAAATCAGCCTCTGCTGGTCAGGGGGGATGCCCTCCTTGTCTTGAATCTTAGCTTTAACATTGTCAATGGTATCTGAGCTCTCAACTTCCAAAGTGATGGTCTTGCCAGTGAGGGTCTTAACAAAAATCTGCATCCCTCCACGGAGCCTCAGAACAAGATGGAGGGTGGATTCCTTCTGGATGTTGTAGTCGGCCAAAGTCCGGCCGTCCTCGAGCTGCTTCCCGGCAAAGATAAGCCTCTGCTGGTCAGGGGGAATCCCCTCCTTGTCCTGGATCTTGGCCTTCACATTGTCGATCGTGTCAGAACTCTCGACTTCCAACGTGATGGTCTTCCCAGTAAGGGTTTTGACGAAAATCTGCATGCCACCCCTGAGCCGCAAGACAAGGTGAAGGGTGGACTCCTTCTGAATGTTGTAGTCTGCAAGGGTGCGGCCGTCCTCGAGCTGTTTGCCGGCAAAGATGAGACGTTGCTGGTCAGGAGGGATACCCTCCTTGTCCTGAATCTTTGCCTTGACGTTGTCGATCGTGTCCGACGACTCAACCTCAAGGGTGATGGTCTTGCCAGTGAGAGTTTTCACAAAGATCTGCATCTGTAGTAAGAAGAAATCAAATATTTAGCAACCTACAACAAAATAAATATAAGACTAAAAGGTTCAGTTAACAATAAACTATAACAGCAAAGAAATCAACACAAAAGGAAATAACCTAATTCTACACAAACACAAACTAATTGAAGTCCATGACACAAAATTTCCCCTGTTAATCATTTGGATAATTTTCTCTAGAAAAGAGAGAACACGTATCTATTTAAGATACATATTGACCTGAAATCCTACAGACTACAGTAAACATCAAATTGCAAAGATGATAAAAAAAGTGCAACTACCCATTAATAAGCACTAATCGACTATATTAAGATTGGCTATATACTAAGGATCGCGTTTGTGTTGCAACATTTGAGAGGAAGAGAGAAGAAGAGAGGTTTCTTCCTCTCTCCACTTTGTTTGTTTGCGGGAGGAAGAGAACTTTCTCCTCCAGCATGCATCCGATGTGGCGCCTAGATGGCTGAAGAGGGGAAGAAAATTCTTCCCCTCAAAAATTCAGGGGCAGACCACTCGAGCTCATGGATCTAGGCAAAGGCGGGAGATAGGAGAGGAGAAAGAGAGGTGATTATTTTTAAAATTTTTTCTTCTTTCTTCCCATCTTCCCCAATCAAAAAGCAAATCAAGAAGAGGGGAAGTGCTCCCCTCTTCAATCTCTCTTCCCGTATCCTCTTCCCTCTTCCTCTCTTCCGAGAAAGAAAGAGACGCACCTTTGAAGAATATTTCATAGGATATTTTAAAATGGAGAGGTTGAAATTCAACTACCCCCCTTCCATTTTTACGTCTTCATTTCAATTATTCTTTTTTTTTTACATTCCTTTTACTTGAATGCTATAATTTTTGTTAAAAATTAATTACTGGATTAAAATTTATATTGATTTTAATTAACTACTATATCATTTGAAAAAGAATACAACTGGAATAAATAGAAAGATGTTTGTGGTTAAAGAATAAAATAGAAAGAAAAAAGTGATGGATAGTCGGAGGACCTCCATATTTGGAGGAAAGCCTCCAAATATGAGCTCGGTTGGAGCTCCACCGGGGATTTGAAGCCCGGTTGGAGATGCTCTAAGAGATTCAAAACCATCATGAAAAAGACAGGTTTTTTTAGGAAGAAAAAGCATGATGTAAAAATTATATGATCAAAAGCATCTCCTCCCCATCGTCAGAGAAGGAGATGATTTAAAATAATCAGATGTATGAAAGAGATTCTAAAATCAAAATCAAAATCTGGACTGTGTATAACAACCCTAACAGAATTATAGAGATGATGCGCGAAATACCATAAAGACCGCAACCTCAAAAATTACAGAATCACAGACAGAAATCATCAATCACCACCAATGAACATCTATTATAACTAAAAAAGAAAATCCTGAATCATATATTGAATCTAATCTCGAAGAATTATGGGCATAATCTACATCATGCCAAATAAATCAAATTAACACAACAGATCTAAACTTACAGAATCAAATACATGGATTCATAAAACCAATCAAAGTCTATGTACAGGTAAAAGATGAGACCTTTAAGAGATCAATCTACAATAATCAACGTGAACAGAAGAGAAGAATTTTCGTTATCAAGCCGACCAAATTTTAAATCTAGACAAGATCTAGACGTATAACCCTCAAATAATTAGAGACTAAATTAAAAAATAAATAAAAGGGAGAAAAAAATCGAACCTTGAAGAAGCTTGAGAGCGTCCTGCGAGGAGAGAGAAGATGATAGAGCGAATGAAAATGGGGAGGGTTGGGTCTTATTTATCTGCATCAAGGACCGCCTCGGTCGCGGTACGGTGACAGCGGTGAGGTTACCGCAAAATAGTTAGTCCAATGGCAGTAGCACACGTGGACTCTCGTGACCTTTCCAACACGCAACGGGCTCTGATTTTTTTCGGCGTCGCTTTCGGTGGGTGACGAGATCGGGAGGATAATTGCAGAGTCGGTGACCGTCAGTTGACGCCGTTAAATGTGACGGCCTGGATTCCTTTTATGGGTTTTACTCTTGCACCTCGGGAGCCGTCAATTAGCCTTCTTCTTGATAAGAAGAAAAGAACTTAATAAGAAGAGAGAAATGTGTACTTGTTGGCTACAATGAACAAACGAAGACTTATATAACTCTATAATCGAGTTATCAACATGTTTTTTTTTAGCAAATACGTGAAATTTGATGAAACAAAAACTTGGAATTGAACAGAAAAGTAAAAAAACGAATTGAAAATCAGCTTGAAAAAAAAAAATGAGAACATGAACCAAAAGGTCTCACTCCACATCTATCACCCCACTCCGCTAGCTCCTTTTCTCTCTCTGCATCAACTCATTGTGTTCGAGGGAATCTTCCTCGAATCATCACAGTGTCGTCTAGATTTGACGATTTTTTGTTACTAATGATGATAGTTGTAGTGGTTAAAAATTGACACTCATTAAGATGATGATAAGTGTTCCAATTTATCAAGAGCTTCCATCAAGAAACTAAAACTCTTAGAGTTCATCCCGGAGTCTCCCCACATCTAGCCTCCACCACATCCAATTTTCCCAAGTCATCCTCGGTCTTGAAGGTGTCCTCAATTCAGAACCGCACTCCGCCACCCAGAGGAATTTGTCTTCTCGAGATTATCCCATTCCAAAAGTCTCCAACCCCAAGTCAGAGGCACCGAACGCTAGTCTACCGCTCCACCTATCATTACGCAGCTCCATCATCCTCACGTTCATAACGTGTGACGTCCCCTTTCAGCATGAGTAGGTATGAGTAGTAGCGGATTCTCTAATCTGCAATCACAACCAACTAGCGTCATAATCACAGTTGTTACAAAAAATCAACCACGTGCAGATCGTGCAGTTACAGCAGTCTACCAATTCCCCTCCACGCCGACATCCCTATCAGGTTATATATAATCCTTCTTCTCTAAAGAAAAGGGGATCGCTTCTCAAATCCTAAAAACGCACATACATACACTACGACACTGGAAGTTCCCTATTTGAGCCCATCTACTACACTAGCAGTTTCCTGTGCTAGTTCACCAACATACTAGCAGTTTCCTATACTAGTCCACAATTTCACCACATGGCAGTTTTCCTATGTCGGTCCTTCTTACCATTCCAATAAAAGTACACCTAGAAGGGGTGAATAGGTGTAGTGGTAATCTAGTGACAATAATGCGGAATTAAAAACTTAATTGCAAACATACAGCGTGTAACCAAAGAGTGAATCTGAATCCCCCGTAAAGGGCTCTAGAACTTCACCTCTAGATTTCTCTAAACTAAAATTTAGGTGCTTCAATAACTCTCTTGGTTGAACACAAGTGTGGGCACACAAACAATACCAAGCATGTATATGTATGAGCAATAATAAACAATACAAGATAGAAAGAGTTGAGAGTAGAGAGAGATCAAAACACAAACACCGAGATATGTTTCGAGGTTCGAGTCACTGCTCTACATCCCCGCCTTCACACAGAAGGATTTTAACTATCCACTATAGGATCTTCCATAAAGGGACCTCCACCGAGAAATTACAACTCTACACCGGGAGTACGCAACTCCAAGTCTCACACTCCTCTACACAAGAGGAAGGCACAAAGCCTATGCACAAAGTAAAGAAAAAATTATAACTTGGTGATCACTAAAATCACAAACAACACTTGTGATTTAAAAAGATCACAAACAATTTTCTCACAATACAAAGATCCTAAAGAAGATTTGAATTGATTAGCTCAAGTATGTGAGAAATCAAAGAGTTTGAAAAAGAAAACACTTGAAAAAAACTTCTGAATAGATATAAAAAATAAAGAATAAAATAGAATTCCCAAAACTTGATTTTCTTTGATTTTCTAAAACTTTGAAAACAAATAAAGATGAAGAGTTTTTAGCTCAAAAACTTCTTTTGAAAACTTGTTAAAAACACTCTAGAAGATGGGGAAAATACCTTTTAAAAATCTTATACAAAACTGACCAAGAACTCATATATATAAGGGTTACAAAAACTAGCCTGTTGGGGCTCAGAACCAGGCCAATTTGGACTGTCGGTCGACCGCTCGGTTGGCCATTTTCGATCGATGGGGATGTCGGTCGACCGATCGGTCGATCGCCCCCAAAGCCAAAGGCCTATCGATCGATCGCTCAGTCAACCGGGCCCTACTCGAGAGTTGGGTAATGCCAGTCATCAACCGAACGGTCGACCGCTCCTAACTACGGTCGACCGGTCAGTGGATTGAGCTGGGGCTTAGGTCCATGCACGTTTCTTGTGCATGTCGGTCGACCGATCGGTCGATTGAGCCCTGCTTCGGTCGACCACCAGCAACAGGAATTCTAGGTTTAAAATGTGGCTTTAAAAATTCAAATAAATTCCCATAAAACTCCATAAATTCTACAAAAATAGGTTCATGTAAACATTTAAAGTACATATATGTGTGATCAAAAATCAACACATATTACAAACAATCTGAACTATGTTTGAGGCATGAAAATTTAGCTTTAAACAAAAACTGTATTTTTCAAAATTTAGAATTTTGAAATGAAAATTTGTTTGCTCCAAAACTTATATAAATACAAAAACATGATATTGAAATACATTTGAAGTATAGTGTGTATAGATAGAATCCAATACACATAGTAAATGATATATCTGTATTTTTGACATTAAATCCTAAAATAAGTTTTAATAAAAATAAAACTTAAACACATGAACTAGATATATCAAAGTAAGTTTTCTAAATAATATGAAGCATAAATGCATATGGATGAAATCCAATACACATATAAATCATGTAAACCTGTTTAGATGAAATCTATTCAAGAAACTCAATAAACTTTTGAAACTAAACGGTACTAAAAACTATTAAATTTGTGTGTGTATATATACTTGAGCATAGTCAAACTAAACTATCCTTACACAAAATATAAACACTAAACAAACCTAAATGCAAGTCTTCTTGTAGATCTTCTTCTTCAAGTCGACTCGATCCAAACTTGATCCATGAGCTTGACTCCTCTTAAGTTTTAGATGCGATCATGAAGCACGAGCTCTTGAATCAATACGTGATAGCTTCAAAACTTGACTTTGAATTATTTATTGAAGCTAAACACCTACTAAAATCTTGATCAATATCTGAAACTTTAGAAACACAAGATCATTAGTATTATAACGTCATAAGTTAATCATCATCAAAACTAAGGTGAAGGGCCTTTGGGCTAACATCCACCTACTGATTCTCAATTCCGAGGGTCTTAGTTCGGCATTACACCATTGTTCCTAACCTGAAATTTGTTTTCGTGTGTGTTCTAATAGTGATCACCCGGGGAGCACTTCAAACTTCACTTGTGGTGGGTCCAATCCATGATAAGCTGATTTTATCCATCACTAACTTGTGCTTTCATTGAGATCTGAGTCCACACTCAAGGTCTCCTTCCCATACAACCCAAAATCTTTCTAAAAAAGCCTCACCCTAGTACCGATAACCCCGAGAAGGCAGACTAGCACCCGCAACGGCGTCAATTCAAAGGTCAAGGTCATTAGCACCATTGGGGCACGGTCCCTCTGCCTGTCGTCGATCATCCGCATACTACCGAAGATATTAGTTCCTCCTCGCCTCATGGGGCAGCCGCCAACGCCCAAACACCCTGCCTCAGTACGAAGACTAGATCCTTCAGATGCTCGCCGACATAAAGGATCAGATGAAGGAGTAGCAAACCCAGTCAAATTGTAATCGGAAGTAGGCAACTCTCAACCGTAAGAATGTTATCTATGAACAGGAGGCATTAAGGCAGCTCAATGAACAACTCCAGGCCTGAATTGTTGCCCTTCTTCTAGCTCCAGCATGCAATCACTCAATACAAAGCGATTGAGTGGCCTTCTTCCCCCTCTCCCTCCCATCCTCTGCTCCCGCTCCCCTCCCCAGCCTCCCTCTTCTCCCGGCCTCCCCCTCCTTCTGGCCTACTCCTCCCCACCCCTGTCCCCCCTACCCAACCCTCTTTCGCCCACCCCACCCCCCAGATCTAGCCTATTCGACCAGATCTTGGGGGTCTTGGTGGGCGGAGGGGGCAGGGGTGGGGAGATCGAGGGGAGGGGTGGTCGAAGGAGGAGATCGGGGGGAGGGGAGGAGGGGAAGGCGGGGAAGGGGAGGCGAGGGAGGGGCGGGAGGTCGGGGAGGGAGAGGAGGTGGTCGTCGGTAAGAGAGAGGCGTAGGCCGGAGGGATCGCCGGTGAAGGAAGGGGAGAAAGAGAAGAAGAAGCATTTTTGCCCTTTTCTTAAATTTTTTTGGAGAGTGCCTTTATCACATTTGTGGTGCCTTAATCACTGGGGTGTCTTCATAATTTTTTGGAGTGGAAATATCTACCCCTAAAATGATTTTTTGAATTATAATTTCACCCATAGATGTAAATTCTATAATATCTTTTATTTTTTCTTCTCATTTCCTCTTCAAAGATTTTCAACATTGCAGTTGTATGCAATGATGACTTGTTTGGTCATTTTTGTAGGAAATGAAGCAAAAAAAGGCACAAAATGTTTGCCACATAGAGAGGAGGAAAAGATGAATTTAAAGGAGAGACTCAATGCTTCGAATTTGAAGCATGACCACAATTTTCTTATACTATTTTCAAGAGATACACTTGTGTCATTCCAGAAGGATCCGGGGTCAAATTCTTCTCACTCAAATATAACCCTACGACATTCGAATGCAAGATTCATTCTGTAACGCCCCGATCCCACGGATACGGAGACGTCACTGCGACGTATATACGTAGGTCAGAAAATGCCCCCACGCATATACGCTAAGCATTTAGTACAACAAAGATCAGAGTACACGACAAAGCGTGATATCCATACATATGCCAACATAAAAGTACAAGTACAAGTCATCACAAAATATGATAAAATATTACACATTACATGTATCTTTTATCACAACCAAGTCCAAAAGTAAGATTTACAATATGTATGCAAAAAAGCTCACGAGGTGGATGAAGAACCCGTGAGTCAAAATGAGAAGACTGGCACGAAGAACGGGAACTAGTCTGCCTGCTCACTAAGATAAGCTTGATCCTCTGTGGATGGCTCCACTTCGATCCAAGCTTCGGAACCTGAATATACAAATCCAAGGGAGTCAGGACCTCCCAACAATGAACAGGCTACAGCCAAATGGCTAAGAGACAAGGATATGAGAGTTAGAACAGTATAATGAATACAAATCAACAAGTAATGGAAGCATAAAGAGTAAAAATCTGAATACAATAGATTCACAGTTAGAATCTATTATTATTATTACTTGTCTTACTGTGATATCTAGCTATGTGACCCAGCGTCCCAGCGCACATAGATCCATATCCTAGTAAAGCAAGATTGTTATTAGAAACCAGCGGTTGTATCGACGAACTATGTTTACAGTGGATCCCGTACATGCCCGGGATAACGGTTCAGGATTGTTCCGTTGCTTGATGACGGAAGCCAGCCGCTAGGCTAACAGGAGGACTTATGTATGCCCTTATCATGATGGTACCAGTAAGGAGGGAGCAAGCACTCCCCTCGGTCCCCTGGTGGCCCACAGGTCAGACCGGAACATGAGTTGCACAACATTCCTAAAACCACTGTAAACACGAACACATATCGATATCCGCATGTTTTCCCCCGACCCAATATAAGTTGGTCCATTTTATACAAAAGTCAAGTGTATCATGCTTGGTTCAAGTGATGGCATGATAAGTGGTGATATTCATTCATTAACAAGTTATGGAACGAGACTACACAATAATAAGTCATGAAGTAACAAGAAGTAATGTCCATCAAGTAACATGTCATGAAGTACCAGTCATGAAGCATAAACAAGATAATATATCACACATGTATCAAGGGTAAGACCTAATTTCAGAAAAGAAATCAACTATAATAAACAGCCTAAATTAGTCGACTAGGTGGAATGGTTAGTCGACCAATAGTTGTCTCTAGTCGACTAACAGTCAGAATTAGTCGACTAAAACTGGGTTCCAGAGAGTTGAGATTCTGTTTCAGGGAAAGTTAGTCGACTAGGGAAAAAGGGTAGTCGACTAACAGTGACTACAAGTCGACTAACAGATACTTAAGTCGACTAAATCTGGGATACAGAGAGTTGATGTTTTATTTCAGGAAAAAGTAGTCGACTAGGGAGGAATGGTTAGTCGACTAATAGTGGTTTCTAGTCGACTAACAGTCTGGATTAGTCGACTAAAACTGTGTTCCAGAAAAGGTTACGTTTCAAAAATAGATGGGTTAGTCGACTAATTCCTAGGTCAAGTCGACTAATCGTGGGAAAACAGAGTGCAGGACAGAATTTCTGATGGTTGTGTTTGATGGTCTAAAAACATGATTTTGATGACATATGTATACAAGATATGAAGATACAAGTATATTAGGAATTGATCTAGTCTTGGTGAGTAAAAATACTCACCTTGAACGGTTAAATCGAGGCTTTACGAGTTCCGAAAAGATCGTAGTCGACGATATCACCAACTTGATCCTTGGCGATATTGCGGACGATCCCAATCCAAAGAAGTGGTGGTTGCTAGAGATGGAGAAGATGACCTAGGTGATGTTTTGGAAGTAGGTGGTTGAGGTTGAGATGGAGGAGGAGATGGTGAAGGCTAATTCTTTGTTGAAGTGGAGAAAAGAGTAATAGAAATGTAAAGGAAAGTTTATATAGGATTTTGATTTTGTAAAGGAGGTGTAAATAAGGTAATTGAGAGGGGGTTTTGTGTAAATAGGGGAGGGGATGAGTGTCCCTCTTCTTGGCCACTTGGCCGGCCATGGGGGGGGGAGAGAGAGAGAGAGAGAGAGAGAGAGAGAGAGAGAGAGAGACATTAATGAGGGAGTTGGTGGAAGTGAGTGGAGGTTGTAATTTTGGAAAAAAAATTGGAATTTTGGAAAATGGAAAAGCTTGTGGTTGTGGAGGAAGGAAGGAAATTAAGAAAAGGAAAAAGGAAAAGAAATTATAAATGAAGATATTTTCTCTTGGATTTAAAAATGAAAAGACAAATTCCCGGGTTTAAGTCGAGGATGCGGAAAACGTTTCGGAAAATACCGAAATCGTCCGAAATTCAAGTATCTCGGAACGACCCGAAAATTTTACCAAAAATCAAGAATAATATTTTAAGACTCATGGTGAAATTCGTTTGGAGAAATAGTTTATAGTTTTAAAACTAAAAATCCCGGAATCAGTTATCTACCGACTCCGTTGGAATTTTCATAAATTCATAAAATTCTCAGAAAAAGTATTTAGATAGGAAATATGATTCTAAGAAATAAAGTCTAAAGGACCTTCTAGAAATTCCTAACTGTTTGTGAATTAAAAATCCGAGAATCGATCAGCGGCACTGGTCGACACCGGTTTTGAAAATATTTAATTAAATTCAGGAAAATTCCAGAAAATCATAGAAAATATATAATATTGGAAAATGATTTTTAAAACTGAAATCGGTCAAATACAGGAAGTAAATCGAAAAATACGATCGAAAAACTGAATACGCAACTAAGTACGTATTCCGGGAACGGGGTATTACAATCCATCCACCTTACAAAAATTTCGTCCTCGAAATTTCATAAAGTGAAAGGTGACGGTAAAGAAGGATAACAGGAAGTGAAAGGCAGCAATAAAGAAGGATGAGAAGAAAGAGTTTTACCAATCAAGATGTGAAGAGTTGCGGATAACGCTCACGGATAACATCCTCTCGTTCCCACGTGGCCTCTCCTGGTGCATGTCTGTTCCAAGACACCAACACTAATGGTATGGCTTTGTTCTTCAATGCCTTGACACTTCTGTCCAAAATGGCCATCGGTTGCTCTTGGTATGACAAATCCGGTTGTAGTTCCAGTTCGGAGTGATCCAGGATATGACTATCATTCTTCACATACTTCCTCAGCTCTGATACGTGGAATACATTGTGAACTCCGTCCAAAGATGGCGGTAACGCCAACCTATAAGACACATCTCCCACTCGGTCCAAGATCTCGAATGGGCCGATATATCTCGGACTAAGCTTTCCACGAGTACCGAACCGGATTACTCCCTTTGAAGGTGATATCTTCAAAAACACATGATCCCCTGTCTGGAATTCCAATGGCCTTCTCAGTGTGTCTGCCCAACTCTTCTGCCGACTCTGTGCTGCCCTGAGGTGATCTCTGATAATCCTGACTTTATCTGTTGTCTGAATCAGGATCTCTGGTCCCAAAAGTCTCCTCTCACCGACTTCATCCCAACAATTCGGTGACCTACACTTCCTACCATACAATGCTTCAAAAGGTGCCATCTTGATACTTGCCTGATAGCTGTTATTATAAGAAAATTCAGCCAAGTGAAGATGGTCTTCCCATGATCCCTGGAATTCAATCATGCAGGCCCGCAACATATCTTCAAGAATCTGGATAGTCCTTTCAGATTGTCCGTCTGTCTGAGGATGATATGAAGTACTGAATTTCAGACGAGTCCCTAGACTTTCTTGGAGGCTTTCCCAGAAATGAGATCTGAATCTGGTATCTCTGTCTGATACAATACTAACTGGAACTCCATGCAGACGAACTATCTCCTTCATGTACTTGTCTGCCAGAACCTCTGTTGTCTGACCTACCCTGAATGGTATGAAGTGAGCTGATTTGGTGAGGCGATCAATGATTACCCACACAGCATTATTACCTTTAGGACTGCGAGGCAATGCCGTGACAAAATCCATGGTGATGTGCTCCCACTTCCACTCAGGTATCGGTAAAGGTTGTAGAAGTCCAGCTGACCTCTGATGCTCTATCTTTATCTGCTGACAAACCAAGCACTTGGCAACATACTGGGCTATCTCCCTCTTCATAGCATTCCACCAAAACTGCTTCTTTATGTCTTGATACATCTTGTTCCCCCCTGGGTGTATGGAATATGCTGAACTGTGTGCTTCTGCTAGAATCTTCTGTCGAACTTCTCCTTGGGGAACACAAAGTCTGCTACCAAAATATAATGCACCATCTGGATGAATACAGATATCAGTCCTCAATCCTGCCTCTACCTGAGCTCGAAATGACTGCAATCTGGGATCTTCCTTTTGAGCTTCCTTGATCTCATCTATCAATGATGACTGAATCTGCAAGGTCATGAACTGTCCTGCCTTATCAACTCCTTGTACCAACATTAGGTCCAATCTGATGATGTCTTGAATCAACTCCTTCTGCTGAGTAAGTTGGACAAGCACTCTATTCTCTGGCTTCCTGCTCAGTGCATCCGGTACTGTATTGACCTTGCCTGGATGATATTGCAAGTCAATATCATAGTCCGCCATCAGCTCCAGCCACCGCCTCTGCCTCATGTTCAACTCCTTCTGTGAGAAAATATACTTGAGGCTCTTGTGATCCGTGTATATCAACACCTTATCTCCCAGAAGATAATGCCTCCAGATCTTCAAGGCAAATATAACAGCTGCTAGTTCCAAGTCATGAGTTGGGTAATTCCGCTCATGAGTCTTCAGTTGCCTGGATGCATAAGCTATGACATGATCATGTTGCATAAGTACACACCCCAGGCCTTTTCCTGATGCATCACTGAATATGACCATCCCTCCTCTACCTGAGGGAGTCCTCAAGATTGGAGCTGAAATGAGCCTCTGCTTCAATTGCTCAAAAGCTGCAGTACATTCCTCTGTCCATATGAACCTTTCTCCTTTCCGGGTGAGCTTGGTCAACGGGGCTGCAATCCTAGAGAAATCTTGGACAAAGCGTCTGTAATATCCGGCTAGTCCAAGAAAACTCTTAATTTCAGTCACCGTCCTTGGAATTGGCCAATCTCTCACCGCCTGGACTTTGCTAGGATCAACTGAAATTCCTTCCGCTGAAACTATGTGTCCAAGGAAGGCCATACTGTCCAACCAAAAGTCACACTTGCTCCTCTTAGCATGAAGCTGCTCCTGCTGGAGAGTCTGCAATACAATCCTCAAGTGTTCTGCATGCTCCCTGTTGCTCTTTGAATAGATCAGGATGTCATCTATAAAAACCACTACAAACTGATCCAAATAGGGCGAGAACACTCTGTTCATCAAATCCATGAAAACTGAAGGGGCATTGGTGACTCCGAAAGGCATAACTAGAAACTCATAGTGGCCATAACGGGTCCTGAATGCCGTCTTCGGAATATCCTCCTTCCTCACCCTAAGCTGATGGTAACCCGATTGTAAATCTAATTTAGAGAATACTCGGGCTCCATGAAGCTGATCAAACAGATCATCAATCCTTGGTAAGGGATACTTGTTCTTGATGGTAACTTTGTTCAATTCTCTATAATCAATACAAAGCCTTTTACCACCATCCTTCTTGTTTGCCAATAATACTGGAGCTCCCCATGGTGAAGTACTTGGCCGAATCAATCCCTTATCAGAGTACTCCTGCAGTTGCTTCTTTAGAATCTCCAACTCCGTCGGTGCCATCCTGTACGGAGCCTTGGATATAGGAGCCGAGCCTGGAACAATATCAATAGAAAACTCAATCATCCTCTCAGGTGGCAGTCCTGAGATCTCAGCAAACACCTCTGGGAATTCATCCCACACCGGTATTCCCTTCTTCTGAATCTCCGAAGTAGTCATCCGAGTCTTTCTCTTGGTAGACTTCACTTCTCCACTAAATTGGAACTCCGGTTGAAGAGGGATTCTGAAATTGATCTTCTTCTCCCTACAGTCAATCACTGCATAATATTGACTGAGCCAGGTCATGCCTAAGATTACGTCGTACCCTTTGGTGTCTAGTACGAGCATATCTATGGCCAAGGTCTTATCACAAAGTTCTACTGGACAATCAGCACAAATTCTAGAAGATATGACTACTCCATTCCCTGTACTAATCTCCCATTTGTGGTCTAAAGATCTAACAGGTATGGAATGCAATGCCACAAAATGATCTGAGATAAAACAATGTGAAGCACCTGAATCGAAGAGGGCTAAAACAGGTTTAGAATGCACCCTGATATTACCTGTTATCACCTCCTCAGAAGTCTCAGCCTCTACTTCTGTCAAATTGAAGGCTTGACCCCTTCCTCGCCCTGCAGCAGTCCTAGCTCCTCTCTGGACTGGGCGAATAGCTTGCTGTGGAGGAGGGGGAGGAACTCTCCTGATCATCGGTCCTTGATTCCTCTGCCCCGGTGGCCCTGGAAGTGCTCTCTGTCCATTCGGTCCCTGCAGTGCTGGCAAAGCTTGGCCGGCTATCCCCGTTCTCCTGTGTGGACAGGCTTCTATGGAATGGTCTCGGGAACCACACACCAAGCATAATCCATTTGCCCTACGGCAAGTCTGTCGAATGTGGCCTGGCTTCTGAGAATAACTGCAGAAAGAAAGTGGTTGAGCCGCCTGGTAAGGAGCTGGTCGGAATGGTTGCCTCATAGCCTGAACCTTCGCTGCTCTGTATGGGCCTCCTCTTCCCATGGGTGGAAATGGCCTCTTCATGGCCTGGTTCCTCATCTGGTTCACTTGCTTCTTCTCTAGCCCACGCTCCACCTCTCGAGCTATGGTGAGAACTTCTGAATAAGTCTTCAGCTGATGGGGCATTAGGAAAACTTGGATGTCCATCTGCAAGCCCTGCTGAAACCTACTAGCCCGCTTCTCCTCATCAGTTACCATGTACGGAGCAAAGCGGCTAAGTCTGAGAAATTCTGCGGCATACTCATCCACGGATCTATTTCCTTGCTGAAGTCTGATGAACTGCTCTTCCATGTCCTTCTGAGCAGTGGCATGGAAGAATCTGCTGTAGAAACTCTTGGAGAATGTGTCCCAGGTGACAGGCTTCTCCAATCTGGCCTCCTCAGCTAGCCACCAAGTTCTAGCTATATCTTTCAATTGAATCTTAGCAACCTCCACCTGATTCTCCTTAGGAACTCGAGCTGCATTCAACAAGTCTGAGGTATCCGTCAGCCATTGCTCAGCATCCAGGGGTTTCTCTTCACCCGTGAATATGGCTGGTTGCAGCCGTCTGAAGTCTGAAATATTCCCCGGCCTCTGTTCCTTTGGAGCTGCTAACTCTTGCCGAAGAAGTTCCGTCTGTTGCTGCTGGTTCTCCATCATCGTCTGAATGACCCTCAGAATATCGACATTCTCTCCAGTGGGTCCATTTGATGTTTGTCCAGAGTTGCTACGACCCGACCTTCTCTCCATACCGAATTGGGATAAGATAACTGGAATTGGAAAAATGGAAGGAGTTTAGGACACAAGGGAAGGAATCAAGAAGGGATCAAGAAGGACTAGATAACTTTGTACATTGTAGTTGGCAATAGCAAATTTCATTAATTTGCTACGTGATTGTACTATAGGTGTGAGAGCCTAGGCTCTGATACCAACCTGTAACGCCCCGATCCCACGGATACGGAGACGTCACTGCGACGTATATACGTAGGTCAGAAAATGCCCCCACGCATATACGCTAAGCATTTAGTACAACAAAGATCAGAGTACACGACAAAGCGTGATATCCATACATATGCCAACATAAAAGTACAAGTACAAGTCATCACAAAATATGATAAAATATTACACATTACATGTATCTTTTATCACAACCAAGTCCAAAAGTAAGATTTACAATATGTATGCAAAAAAGCTCACGAGGTGGATGAAGAACCCGTGAGTCAAAATGAGAAGACTGGCACGAAGAACGGGAACTAGTCTGCCTGCTCACTAAGATAAGCTTGATCCTCTGTGGATGGCTCCACTTCGATCCAAGCTTCGGAACCTGAATATACAAATCCAAGGGAGTCAGGACCTCCCAACAATGAACAGGCTACAGCCAAATGGCTAAGAGACAAGGATATGAGAGTTAGAACAGTATAATGAATACAAATCAACAAGTAATGGAAGCATAAAGAGTAAAAATCTGAATACAATAGATCCACAGTTAGAATCTATTATTATTATTACTTGTCTTACTGTGATATCTAGCTATGTGACCCAGCGTCCCAGCGCACATAGATCCATATCCTAGTAAAGCAAGATTGTTATTAGAAACCAGCGGTTGTATCGACGAACTATGTTTACAGTGGATCCCGTACATGCCCGGGATAACGGTCCAGGATTGTTCCGTTGCTTGATGACGGAAGCCAGCCGCTAGGCTAACAGGAGGGACTTATGTATGCCCTTATCATGATGGTACCAGTAAGGAGGGAGCAAGCACTCCCCTCGGTCCCCTGGTGGCCCACAGGTCAGACCGGAACATGAGTTGCACAACATTCCTAAAACCACTGTAAACACGAACACATATCGATATCCGCATGTTTTCCCCCGACCCAATATAAGTTGGTCCATTTTATACAAAAGTCAAGTGTATCATGCTTGGTTCAAGTGATGGCATGATAAGTGGTGATATTCATTCATTAACAAGTTATGGAACGAGACTACACAATAATAAGTCATGAAGTAACAAGAAGTAATGTCCATCAAGTAACATGTCATGAAGTACCAGTCATGAAGCATAAACAAGAATAATATATCACACATGTATCAAGGGTAAGACCTAATTTCAGAAAAGAAATCAACTATAATAAACAGCCTAAAGTAGTCGACTAGGTGGAATGGTTAGTCGACCAATAGTTGTCTCTAGTCGACTAACAGTCAGAATTAGTCGACTAAAACTGGGTTCCAGAGAGTTGAGATTCTGTTTCAGGGAAAGTTAGTCGACTAGGGAAAAAGGGTAGTCGACTAACAGTGACTACAAGTCGACTAACAGATACTTAAGTCGACTAAATCTGGGATACAGAGAGTTGATGTTTTATTTCAGGAAAAAGTAGTCGACTAGGGAGGAATGGTTAGTCGACTAATAGTGGTTTCTAGTCGACTAACAGTCTGGATTAGTCGACTAAAATTGTGTTCCAGAAAAGGTTACGTTTCAAAAATAGATGGGTTAGTCGACTAATTCCTAGGTCAAGTCGACTAATCGTGGGAAAACAGAGTGCAGGACAGAATTTCTGATGGTTGTGTTTGATGGTCTAAAAACATGATTTTGATGACATATGTATACAAGATATGAAGATACAAGTATATTAGGAATTGATCTAGTCTTGGTGAGTAAAAATACTCACCTTGAACGGTTAAATCGAGGCTTTACGAGTTCCGAAAAGATCGTAGTCGACGATATCACCAACTTGATCCTTGGCGATATTGCGGACGATCCCAATCCAAAGAAGTGGTGGTTGCTAGAGATGGAGAAGATGACCTAGGTGATGTTTTGGAAGTAGGTGGTTGAGGTTGAGATGGAGGAGGAGATGGTGAAGGCTAATTCTTTGTTGAAGTGGAGAAAAGAGTAATAGAAATGTAAAGGAAAGTTTATATAGGATTTTGATTTTGTAAAGGAGGTGTAAATAAGGTAATTGAGAGGGGGTTTTGTGTAAATAGGGGAGGGGATGAGTGTCCCTCTTCTTGGCCACTTGGCCGGCCATGGGGGAGAGAGAGAGAGAGAGAGAGAGAGAGAGAGAGAGAGACATTAATGAGGGAGTTGGTGGAAGTGAGTGGAGGTTGTAATTTTGGAAAAAAAATTGGAATTTTGGAAAATGGAAAAGCTTGTGGTTGTGGAGTGTAACGCCCCGATCCGGAGGGTACGGAGACGTTACTGCGACGTATATACGCAGGTCAGAAATACCCTCACGTATATACGCTAAGCATCAGTACAGACAAGAATCAGAGTACGGAAACACGTGGCAATATACATTCCAACATAAGGATTACAAAGTTATCACAGAGCGTGATATATAGGTACATGTACATTATATCACAGTCAGGTACAAAAGTAAAAATTACAATTTGTGCAGCAAAAGGTGCTCACGGGCTGAGAAGAAGATCCCCGAGCTAGCAGGAAGGTTTAGGAACAGAAGGAGCTAGGGCAAGACAGCCTGCTCCGAGAGATAGGCTTGGTCTTCAGTGGAGGGCTCCTCTTCAATCCAGGCTTCAGAACCTGAACATGCAAGTTCAGGGGAGTCAGAACTCCCTAACAATTATGTAGGTGAAAGCCAAGTGCCATGTAAGATAAGTATATGCATGTGTTGATATGATCAAAATAATATTAAGCATCAATAACTGTGTTGAGTGTACATGTACAGTAAGCATGAAATGGAGGTGATAAGGCCTGAATAAATCTATTGCTGTCATCTTCAATATTTATACTTATTACTCGTTCTACCCATATGTCTAGGTATGTGTAATAGCGTCCCAGTATACATACATCCACATATGAGTAAACCGAGGCTGTTATTGGAAACCAACGGGGGTATCAACGAACAATGTTTACAGTGGGTCCCGTACATGCCCGGGACCACGGTCCAGGACGTTCCATTGCTGGTGCATGGAACCGGCCGCAAGGCCTACAGGAGGGTCTTATAGAATGCCCTTATCAAGATGGTACCAAGAAGGAGGGAGCCAGCACTCCCCTCAGTCGCCTGGAGGCCCACAGGTCAGACTGGGAATTTTAGTTGCACAACATGCCTAGTGCCACTGTAAACACGAACATATATTGATAGCCGCAAATTTCCCCCGACCCGATGCAAGTTATTCCTTTTTATGATTTAATATATTTAATTATCAATTTACGGGAAAGCAAGTGCCTGGTAAGATCAGGAGTTAAAGAGTCATGAGTATTGTCATTTCAAGTCATCGCATATAATCCAGGATAGAAAGTACAAGATTCCCGTAAACGTGACAATCTAAAGTCAGGTATCAATATGATATTGCGGGGTAAGCATCCAGTAGTAGAATGATGCATGCATGTGTGCCAGGAAAATGATATAATAATAGTCAATCGTGACAAAGTAGGAAAATCTGAAGGAAGGCGAGAACACTCGCCTAAAACTTCAAGTAACACCGGGAAATCCCAAGTTCCAGAATTTAAGTAACCAACGCGATTATATATATTAAAAAGAGGAGGAGAAGGATGAATCAGTAAGGTGAGGATGAAGACGCGGGGTTACAGACGCGGGAAAGTGAGCAGACGCGGGAAAGTGAGCAGACGCGGAAAAGTGAGCAGACGCGGAAAAGTGAGCAGACGCGGGAAAGTGAGCAGACGCGGGAAAGTGGGCAGACGCGGGAAAGTGAGCAGACGCGGAAAAGTGAGCAGACGCGGAAAAGTGAGCAGACGCGGGAAAGTGGGCAGACGCGGAAAAGTGAGCAGACGCGGGAAAGTGGGCAGACGCGGAAAAGTGAGCAGACGCGGGAAAGTGAGCAGACGCGGGAAAGTGGGCAGACGCGGAAAAGTGAGCAGACGCGGAAAAGTGAGCAGACGCGGAAAAGTGAGCAGACGCGGGAAAGTGAGCAGACGCGGAAAAGTGGGCAGACAGAGAACAAAACTGGCTTTTGAGGGTTGTGGTTGTTGATATAAAAATACAAGTAAAATGACAAGTGAGGAAGATGAGTTCTTTGCCAGGTTTGTTACCGAAACGATTACCGAAAAATCAACGGTGATAAAGCTCGGCCCCAACCCAAAAGGAGGGTACCGGCCCAGAGTCTTGTCAACGAAGAAGAACGCGGCCCCAATCCAAAAGGAGTGGCCGGTCCTCACAAATGAAGGAAGAGAGTTTGAGGGTGCAAGTCTAGTGCAATTTGGCAAAATGAGATTTTGCAAACGATGTTGCGGGGAGCGAATCTATAGTCCGTTAGAAAGAGGTCGACGAGGAGGTGAAGGTGGTATGCTTGGTGGTGGCTACGGTGGTGCAGGGGGTGGTGGAAATGGTGGTGAAGCTTGGTGGAGAAAATGGGTTCTTTGGATGTTCCTTGGTGAAAAGAGGTTGAAGAAGGTGGTGTGGAGGTGTTTTTGTTGGTGGAAATGGAGGAGGAGGTGAAGGGGAAGAAGGTGGAAGAGTTGGTGGAGGAAGTGGTGGTGGAAATGGAGGGAGAGTGGAGGTTTGGCCGGCCAAAGGGGGAGGTTGGCGGCTGTTATGCTGCCAAGCTCTCTGTTGGAAGAAAGGAGGAGAACAAAAATAATGAAGGAGAGAGAATAAGTGGTGTATATTTATATGCATGGAGTGTTATGATTATTACAACATAGCCATTCATAAAATCATGAGTTGAGTCCCTTAAAAGGAGTCGCGTCCTCATGCAAAAGCTGCGTCTAGCTGTTGCTGGACGCAGTAAACAAACCTGCGTTCAAGAAAAGACAAGGTTGCGTTTCAAAAGAAAAGGACAAGGCATGGGTGATTGGACTTGAGTTGAATTGGCCCATAAGCATTTAATGCAGCAAGGGGTGGATCACTGCATTAATGATGGATCCAACTGGCGAAGCTCGCGTTTGAGGAAGGAGAGAGGAAAATGAGAAAAAGAGATAAGTGAGATACTTGGATAAATTCTCGGTATCTGGGAAAATACCGAAAACTCCAGAAATGACCAAAAATTGGAGTATCTCAGAAAGCTATCCAAAAATTCACAAAAATCACAAATATTATGAAATGACTTTTGGTGAAATTGGTTTCTAGAAATTCTATCTCATTTTCAAAATAAAAATCCTGGAATATACTGGGATCGGTGTCTACACCGGGTAGGCTGAATTTTTGATAAAATCTAAAAATTCCCAGAAAATGTCCAAAGGAAGAAAACATAATTCTAAGAAGGAATGTGAAAGCGAAATCCGGAAATTTGGTTTCAATAGCAAATTAAAATTCCTGGAATCAACCAGTGATACTGGCCGACACCGGTTTTGAAGATTTACAATTTAATTCCGAAAAATTCCAGAAAATCATGAAAAATCTAGAATATAAAAAAATAATATTTGAAACTAAAATTAGTCAAATCTGAATACCAAACAGATCAAATCATGCAGTACTGTTATATGAGTAAGTATTTAAATAGCAGAAAATAAAATAAAATAAAATAATAATAATAAAATGCACCAAAAATCAGGATACGTAACTGTGCACGTATACCGAGGATGGGGTGTTACATGGAGGAAGGAAGGAAATTAAGAAAAAGGAAAAAGGAAAAGAAATTATAAATGAAGATATTTTCTCTTGGATTTAAAAATGAAAAGACAAATTCCCGGGTTTAAGTCGAGGATGCGGAAAACGTTTCGGAAAATACCGAAATCGTCCGAAATTCAAGTATCTCGGAACGACCCAAAAATTTTACCAAAAATCAAGAATAATATTTTAAGACTCATGGTGAAATTCGTTTGGAGAAATAGTTTATAGTTTTAAAACTAAAAATCCCGGAATCAGTTATCTACCGACTCCGTTGGAATTTTCATAAATTCATAAAATTCTCAGAAAAAGTATTTAGATAGGAAATATGATTCTAAGAAATAAAGTCTAAAGGACCTTCTAGAAATTCCTAACTGTTTGTGAATTAAAAATCCGAGAATCGATCAGCGGCACTGGTCGACACCGGTTTTGAAAATATTTAATTAAATTCAGGAAAATTCCAGAAAATCATAGAAAATATATAATATTGGAAAATGATTTTTAAAACTGAAATCGGTCAAATACAGGAAGTAAATCGAAAAATACGATCGAAAAACTGAATACGCAACTAAGTACGTATTCCGGGAACGGGGTATTACACATTCTGTTGAAATTGATCTATATTATTTTAAGTAACTAAAAATAAAAAATCATGTATTTTGAATTTTTTGCATATCCATCAAGCAGTCACAAAATACACGGTCAAAAATAACATATTGCTTATATCTCCGCTTTTAGACATACAAATTCTCGATCGAATTATTTCATCATGATCTAAACACTTAAAAACCCTCGCACACTATTTTTTTTATTAGATTTCAAATAGTTTACATCATTAAACTAACTCATTATTACGGTTCGTGCCTACTTGATAGGTGGGTAAAAAGTATTCAAACTATATAATTTTTTTAATTTTAGTTTGAAATAATATACATCAACTTTAACAGAGTGGATCTTGTATTCGTATATTAGAGTTGTATTTGATTAAGAATGATTCGGCCTCAAATTCTTCGGGATTTTCAATCTGAACACAACTTTGGGCCACACTATACTTTGGCCGGATCCATTGTTGAATCCAATAGGGTTTGTTTAATTTCTAGAAGACAGGGACCCTGCTCATCTCATCACCAGTCAGTGACGTGTGGGGCCTGTTTCGACCAGGCACCGTCGTAGATCCTTTTGTAAGCAGAGGCCAAGCGCCGAGAAGCCTGGAGGTCATTCGAGAAAAGATCGTCTCTGATTGATGCCGACAACGGGAGGAGCCTTGAGCACTGTATTGATCTCTATGTGATACAAGAGCAAAATTGTAACGGTGGTGGGCTCAAATCAATGGAGTTTGCTTGCTGGACAAAACATTTGGCGTGGTTTATTTGCGAAGATTTAAATGGGTGTTATTAATTTAATTATACTAATAGTTTGAACATAGAAAGTTAATTGTACAAGAGTATGTCTATGTGCACGCGCGCACGCTAATAACCAATAAGTGATGAAGAAGTTGGAGAAGCTGTTATATCTAACTGATGATCAGATAGAAAAAAAATATTTTGAACCGTTTTAAGATCGTATAGAATAAATTATAATAACTTAAAATTGATAAAT
The DNA here is from genome assembly GCA_038442645.1 of Agave tequilana. Lineage (NCBI taxonomy): Eukaryota > Viridiplantae > Streptophyta > Magnoliopsida > Asparagales > Asparagaceae > Agave > Agave tequilana. The sequence goes on from JAVJIF010016591.1 coordinate 34,041, forward strand.
GAGAAAAGAAAAAGATGAATATAGACACTATAAAGAATGCATGTGAATAAAATTTCCTAAAAAATATTAGAAGAAAAAAGAGGAAGTCAAAGGAAATACTTTTATTTGGGTTTGAATTTTTTTTATGAAAAAGTCTCCTTAGGTATAATATTTGAATTAAATTAAAACAAAAAACTTAATTTAAATCAAATTAAAAAACTTATTTTCAGCTGGTCAATAATCAATTAGTGCAGCCCCAGTGGCCTACGCGGGTCGGGTTGGTGTAATAGTTTCGGTTGGGGTTTGTGAAGAATCTGAACCGAAACCCGTTAAACTAGAGCCTGAGCCTGACGCTCACCCTCTCGGGTCTCAACCCCAACCGCCACTGAATTCTCTTGATTTAGCATCTTGAGCGCCGCTCGCTCTCCACCTCCGCTACTTCCCGGCGGTTATTCCACCTCACTTCACCAACCTCTTCCTGAAACCCTAATCCCCAAAATCGAGCCCTTGGTATATGACGGTGATCGATCTCCTTCCGATTCTTGGCCTGTGACGGAGAGAAGCATAGATTTTTCCAAAATTGAATCTTTTTCTACCATTTAAAGACTCCTGTGATGAATTCTTCCTAGTAGCTTCTTCATTTTAAACCGAGTGCGATCAGGTACAATTGATTTAATGTTTTCCAAATTTCTGATTACAATTCAATCTTCAATATGTTTTCTTTTCCTTATTTTTGTCATCTTTACGACCGCCAGATCTGCGTTTGGGCATCGATGAACAGAAAAGGTTTTCGATTCATCTATTTCTCTCTCTTATAGTAGTAATCACTTCAATACTTGATTTTTGTCAGCTTCAATTGTTCTGTTTCTCTCTTTTTTTGATTTTCTTTTTTGTTTCAATAGGTTGAGCAAGGCTCATATAATGGTCAGTGGATTGAATGGCACTACTGCTGAGGTAATTTAAAAACATAAAGCCCTCACAATTTTGGGATTTATTTTTGATAAGAATTCAAATTTGGAATTTTGTGTAGGGGAGCGTGATTGTTTCTAACAGTTGACCATTGATTTATTCATTTGGGTGAATGTTGTGAGATCGAACAGGGAGGAAATTAAGCAGACTGGTGTGGTGTCATCAGTTCGGATCACAGTTGAAAAAACTTCTCTTTCTTTCCTCAGTTTAGGTTTTCTTTGTTTAGTTTTATTTTTTTGTTGTAGAGAATGTAGAAACTTGTGTTTTTGGGTGAGAAACATATTATGGGAAATTGTATTATATGTCTTTTGCAATGTTTATAACTTTATTATGAGACTGCCTGCATGTATTATTTTTTAGAAAGGAAACTGAATGTTAACTGTTTGAACTTGAATTGATCATCTCTAAAGAATTTCATCAGCAATTTGATGTTTCATTATGCACATTAAACACGCAGTCAAGGATTTTTGTGCAGACTTTGTCCATATAGTGGTGTTAATTAGAAATCTAGGCACCCAAACTCAGAAGGTAAATTTTTTGGGTTTATCTGCTAATTCTTCATGTAACCCATTTATTTCATAATGATATTTTTTTTGTTGAATCTCCTGAACTTTAACATGGAACCCATCAAGCCCTTGGTATTTCAACTGAGATTTCTCCAAACATGGGTTCCGGTGAGCAACTGGCCCTTCTTTCTTTGAGATTTATGTTTCCTACTGATGCTCCGTTGAAAAAAATCCTAAGAGCAAAATTTGTCTGATTGTTACGTGATCATGAGGCGATAGGTTTGATCTTGAACTAAAGCTTTCTACTGGATTATTTTTTGAATTGATTTTTTTAAAAAATCTTATTTGTTGCCTCTTGACCTTTGACCCTTTAAATATAGAGGTTGGTTTTCTGAGATTGGGTAAAAACTAAAGCGCTGCTTCTTTCAAGTTGAAAACATCATCATCGAAGCATGCTCATTTGGTATGTTAACTCAATCTTTCTCAATATGGATAAGTTTTTTTTTGTTTTTGTTAACTCTTTTGATTTGCCGAGGTTATTGAGAAATTAGAGTGAGTAAACTTGTTGATGGTCTTTAGATTCAATTTGATGAAGCATATTGTTTCATGGCTTGTCCTCTGTTTGTGGTTATTTGAGTTGACAATTTTGAGCTGCTGCTACTTTTGCTAATTTTTGGTTCCCTAATAAATTTGGGGTTATTGGTGAAATGTGAAAATTTTCAGATGAACTTTTGCTCTAGTTTTTTGAATTGTCCTTTGTTCTGAATTTAGGGGATTGGGATTTTTGCTTCAAATTTTTAGGTGAATGTTGATTGAGAATTTTGTTTGTCTTTGTATTTTCTTTTTCTATTTTGTGTAGATTAACTTGATTGTAGTCATTTTTCTTCTAACAACCATATCATCAATTCCTACTACTCAACTTGTTCCAATTTTAGTTTTTATCTTTCAGAGCTTTCAGCTAGTTAGCTTGGATTTTTTGTATATACTTGTGAATAATGTACGTGGATATCTATTGTTCCAATTTTAGTCTATTATGTTTCATTTTAAATATTTTTGTGAACTAATTTTATTAAAGGGAGCTATTTATAAAAATGAAATTTCAGTTTATTGAGAATTTTGATTCATTTGCATTGTGAAGAACAAAAAAGGTTTTTTTTTTTTTTTACATGTTTATCATATTCATAGTATAACACATGAATTTAAGTATTGATAATCGACACTCTTGCATTTGATTGTGTCACAGGTTTTGATATCGCTGTTCACCTTCCGGCAATCGCTCCTTCGCCGTCGTCAATCTTGATCGGTCGGTTCCCACCGCTTCGCGGTATACTTGTATAATTTTATTTTTAACACTAAATAGTTAAGATAATATAATATAAAATAGCTAGACACCGGAAAGCTAATATTGCATTCATTTGTTAATTTTCATACTTCTCTTTCATACAGAAAATCGTGATTTTTTTTTCTTTTTCATGTGAATTGTATTTTCTCATTTCTCTTTGTCTGCCACCAGTTTAACAAATTGTGAAGGTTTGTAGATACTATCTAAAATTTTATTTCCATGCAATAAAGTTCTTGGAAATCCTTTAATAATTTTTTGAGTTCTTAAAGTTCCAAAGAGTCTCAAAATTTCCTATTCTCAAGAAAAAAAGGAAAAAAAGAAGGGAAAAAAATCAATTAGGTCTACTATTGGGTTCAAGTATCAACTGTGCGGATCAATTTGAATCCTTTGATGATACTATCAATCAAAAATTATTTGCCTCTTTTTATTCTAAGAGATAGAAGGGCATGGAACGATACAACATGACAACCGGAATCGAGCTGCATTGTTTTTTGGTGAAAAAGATAGCTACATATTTTCTAAACTTGCCCTATAATGTATCCAATGATCCATCAAAATTTGGAATAAACTAATTGACGCAATGTTCAGGTATTAATCCGTTATTAAGTTTGAATCTCTGCTTCCTGTAAGCTATTTTACGCATCCCCAGGCCTTTCACTTGGTTAAGATTTGCCTTGTTGGATGCGTTGATCATATCAATTAAAACTTATAGCCTCGAAGAGTTCATGACAACAAAGAATATTTAGTTTATGGGCAAGATTCTAAATCAGCACACAAAATCTCAAAGAATACAATATCCTTGCTGCACTTAACCTACAGGAATTTTAGACATATATGTGAAATGTAGAATTATAATTTGATATAATTGTAATGTCCTGCTTCAAGCAAGCAAAAAGGGCAGCAGGACATCCTAATTGTCAATCCATTCCTTTGAGCATGTTTTATTTAGATGTGTAACAGAACTTTAGTGAATTTGGCAGCTGCCCACCATATGATCAGCCGAAATGAGCCCCTTATGGCAACTCCAGATGTGTCGGCAAGAAAATACCAAAACATTTGGCTAAAAGAGAAATGTCCAAATATTTGAATCAGTTATCCTAAATATCAAAGGTCACTAAACTGTGAAGACAACATATATAGATAGCCATGCATTTTAAGTCTGCACAGAGATTATTTGCCTTTAAATCCTGTCATGTGTAGCTAAGCCCATTTTCATAAATGTCTATTAGGCAGATGGTGCTAAGTTTGATTGATCATTTGAATCCCAATAGATGTTCCAGAACTATGTTGAGTATGACATGTTGTTTGTAAGGAAAGGAACTTGCTATATAGGTTTTGAGGAAGACTGAGGAAAATACGAGTACGGCTTGATCTGAGCAACCATGTCCAATACGAATACCACATGATATTCTTTAATTTGCTAGAAGAAATATCATTGTGCAGTAATACTATCGGAAGTGCAATAGTAAGACATCATTGAAAGATTTGATAATAGTCAAAATTATGTTGGAAATGAAGTAGAGAAGTCCACTTAGTTAGCCTTTTATATCAACTTAATTCTCTCAGATATTCCCACAAATTCAGTTTTAGTGACATTGGTCTTATAAATCTTATAGCAATTTGTATTTTGTAGTTGCGAATTTCATTCATAATCACTTTTGAAGAAAAAATAGCACAATGAAACTAGCATCATGTAAATTAAATCCCCCCTAATATACTATCAATGCTAGTAGAGTCGATACCAATCTCAATTTAAATTGGAAATTTTTCATGATTTATTAACCAAAAAGGTTCTTTATATCATTAGCCATCGCATGCGGAAACTGCTGACTTTTTTACACGTGCCTTTTGTCTAGTTCTACAATGAGCATGAGACAGTTGTGAATTTTACTTTTGATCTGTGTGACTATAGTTTGGTCGTGAAACAATGAAGTTGGTTCATTTGTTTTTGTTTAGTAAACTAATATCACGGGCTTGTAGTAGGATGGCATATCATACCGGAGATTATAAAAAGAAACCTTTATGAGAATTGAGAATGATTTTTAGTCATATCTTCTGAGCATAAAAATCTTCATTGAAGCGAGACATATGCAATACGGTAAGTTGTAACTAATTTTGTTGTTGGTATTGTTTTGTTCTGCATAGGCAGAACAACTTCCAGCTTCATTGCTTTAATAGAGTTGTAGCTTTAGTCTTTCCTTCTCAATAGATAAAGGTGTAAAACTTAACTTTTAAGACAGGCTTAATGGCTTTCAGGCAGAAAGTTCAGCAGTATCTCAGGGAAGAACACAGCTGTTCCCTCATGCATCTAAGATGTTATAGGTTGAATATTGACTGGAAAAAACTTCGTCCCATGATCCTTAAAAGAATAAATAACAGGGCCAAAGACTACCCTTTGAAGAGCATGATTCCTGTAGCATATGATGTCCTTGAGGCCAGAAAACTTTTGATACAAGGTGTCTCTACTCTTCTCAGAACAACTCCAGTCAAGTCATGCAAACAAGTTTCAACATTATCTTTTAATTCCATTAATTTACATGTACGAGCTGGAATAGCTTTCTATATATTATTATTAATCAATAGTATATTTTGATACAAGATTCTTATGTGAAAATTTTCTAAAGAATGAGATGATGGTTATTAACATGCAAGTATTTTTGGCTTACAATAGCTTTACCAGATATATAGTACACAACAATGTTCATCACATGTATAGTTGGATTCTCCTCAGAAACCTAGTTGCTTTTTCTCCTTCTTCTTATGCTCACAGTTTTCTTTTTTCCTTTCCTTTTCTTTTTTTAATTTCCTTTTTGTTTTGGGTGGCCGAGGGAGGGGGTCAAACATGCTAAAAATGGAAGCAAATTCAGATTATACGAATTCTAAAATTGTGTGCTGGATGATGTTATGATACTTTGTTGGATGATGGTATGATATTAAGCAAGTACCAAACATGGGCTCTTCACAATCTGAAGAGATCTAGCAAATTGCTGATATGGGTATCTAATTTGGATAAATGAATAGAAAAAGTATTCCTAGGCCCTCAAAGATTAAAGGCTTTGTTCTTCTTGTTATTGTTGATGGATCTAATTTAAATTAAAAAAAAACTAGCAATAAAAAGTTTAAAAGAGATTAAGTATTAATGGTCTTCTCAGTAGGCCTTGTTTGACTCCATTCCTTTTTGAACATTATGTGATCACTTCTTCCACAGACCATGCATCATAGCCCGGCATTACCGTGTGAAGTTCTTTTGCACGGCCATACCTAACTCGCACGTACAACCAATCATCACCGCAACTTGACAGTGAAAACCTCCTCGATACCTCCATAAAACCTGATGCCCGAGGGAGAGCAGTAGAAATCCATTATCAACAACATCTGAGCAGGCTTCATCTACTTGGATTTGCCAAGTTTTGTAGATGAGATGCATTTTACAACCAGGAAGGTTTTTTTTTTATTTTATCTGCACTGGTATTCAATACATTATCATGTTGTATTATCCTCACCTTTCCTTTGTTCTTTCTACATCCTAATTTGAAAGATAAGAGTTATGATAGAATCTCCGCAAGATATGTCCTCTTAAGTTTCTTTATGACGAAATGATTAGCATATCATCAAGTTTCCTCTCCCGTCCACTTTAACTTTTTTGAAAAATGGTAGAAGACATTGGAGCATTGGTACCTTTCCCTGTGACAAGAGAATTTAAGGCACTGCCAACATGTTCAAGAAATTTTCCATTATTTACTACAGAGGGCTGGAGTTGTCCATCTCATTCTTTCAGAAACTTCCTTGTTTGAAAATGATAAAGGGTTGACAAAATCTTCCCATGGTGTGATAATTTATAAATTCCTCAACTGCACCTATAGGTTACATTCCCTAAACTTTGATACATGAACGGTTAGCAGATGATAGAACTTCTTCCTATGTTTTACCTCTTATTCCTATGTTTACTATTATAAAGCTCTGGGGGTCCTCAATTTTTACACTAATTTGGTTTCAATATGGTGTAACAAATATTTTCACCTTTCTTTCACCCCAACCCACCCAACAAGTTGACCTTCATTGTAAATAGTCAAATTGCATGTATTTGATGAAATTCTAATAATTGAAAAGATCAGTTGAGCATATTCCTAACTTTTAGTTAGAAAAAGGACATAACATCAATAGTTCAAAGTCGTATACACCTTCATCTTAGTCACATGTGCACCTGACATGCCCAAAGATGTAGTAGGCAACCTCCCCTCTGGCCTTATTTGAAACTAGATTTTGGGCAAGTACCATCTACCATGTGCATCAGTCTTTCCGGGAGAGGCATTGTAGCTTGTAGGTTGGCTGGCTGGTCATGGAGCCTTGCCAGCCTCCTCAATACTGAATATGGTATGATTAATGGTGGTAGAGATTATTAGAGGATGACAGAATCCTCTCATAGTATGAAAGCTAATGTAAACTTTCATCTCATATATACATACATATCTTGTGCCTCAATTTTATCTGTTTTCTTAGTTTGGATATATTGTTTTCTTTAACTCTGCTGCGAAACAAAGCTTTAGTAAACTCCAGTAGTATAATTTGTTTTTGAATCTACTTTGACCTTACTACATTTGGTATTCATTCAAATCAATTCAATACTCTTGCAGATATTGCCCCGAGGTATACGTTGGTGGCAGGGGCCATCACATCAAAACCTGCCATGGTTTCAAGCGCATCAATTAGGACCAGGAGCATAAATGGATCAATGCCACTGTCAATGACATCCTCACACCAGTCGAGGCCTTCCATCTCCGAACTATGTTTCAACCCATTGTAAAGCACGAGCAACGGTTTGACTTTGATCGCATCCCTGCAGTTGTCGAGCTCTGTTCCCAAGCTGGAGCCGAGGTTTCAGAGGAAATTCTATACAACCACAGCCAAATGTCAGATAACGTTCAAGACCATGATCAACAACTAGATTATGATGGCCAACTCGGGCAATTGGACCAGATTGGTTAACAGACTTTGGACGCGTGGGAGAGGCTTAGGCTCGGTGTTCAGAAGCTCTTGTTTGTGTACCCTGCCAGAGTTTGTGAGCATTGCTTAGAGGTTCACATTGTGGGACATAAGGCGCGGGTCTGTGGGATTTTCAGGCACGAGGGGTGGCGTGGGGCCCATTGGTGGAAGAAGGCGGAGGTGGACGATCTGATTCCCACGTAGGTGGTCTGGCACCGGCGACCTCATGATCCTCAGGCGCTTGTGGACAGCGGGCGGGGGTTTTATGGTCATGCACCGGCCGTGGTGGAGCTATGCATGCAAGCTGGCGCGCGGGTGCCCAACAAGTACTTTTGTATGATGAAATTGCATGGGCTAGCACCTGATCTTGTTGAAGCGTAAGGTAACCAGGAAATATTGTGAATTATAGGCTTCTCCAAGGAGCAGAAGAAAGGTAAATAGAGTCGTCTACATTTTGTTAATATGTAAAGCTTGGACTTGGGATGCATTCGAAAATGCCTACAGAATGATTATAAGCATAATCGAAGCACATCTTTTTGGCTTTATAAATCCCATCTCCTGGCAACTAGGGTTGAAGATCATAGGAGGAGTTTGTTCAAATAGAGCTGAAGACTTGTAGGCTGAAGCTACAGATGCAGGCAATTGGTTCGTCTGTTTATTTATTTATTTTATTTTATCTTTGATTTTGAGGTTTTTGAGGCCATACATGAAAAGATACAATGTTTTCTTTTTTTGTTTCCAATCAAAGAGAGAGATCATGTTAGCATGTATGTGTTAAGGATTGATTATATTTAATTAATTACAGGATGCTTTTGTTTCCAGTCTAATCCTTATTCATGTTTGAATCTTTATTGCAGAAATTTGTGAGAAACTAGTTTGTAGTATTCTAGAAATCCAATAAATTTCATTTTATGTTGGAAACAAATCATAATCCTTTTAGTTTTTGCACTGTACAAATTATATCCTAATTCTTGAATAACGAATCCTAAATTGGCATGGATTTGATTTGGTTTATAAAAGCATAAGCACTGGGTTTGGATTTTTTTAACAGGATAAATTTCAGCAAGGGATCCTGATTAAAAGAGCCTAAATTATGGATAAAGTTTAAAGTAATAACAATGATTCTTGTATCTTGACATATTGAAATGTATTGTCTAAAATAAAAATTTAAATTGTTATATATAATATTTTGAGTAATTTACTATATTCTCGAAACCTAGAACTCAAATAAGTTCCTTTTTTATAAATAATTTGAAATAGTCTTCTAAATAAGATCTCTACATAAATAAAGTAGCTTGTTGAAATAGAAACTTTTTGTGCCATGAACTTTGTTCAGACTGATCAAGACTAACATGCATATAATTTTCTGCCAGAAACTTCTCTCAAATTGATTTTAAGTTATCTTTATTTATTTGTTATTTCTGCATCGTCTCATTTAAGAGGCTGTTTGTTTGGACGTAAAAGCCGTAAAAGATCGTAATTCGTAAATGACTTACAACCCAATTACAATTACAGCGTTTGTTTGGACCGTAATTCGTAAAAGACTTGCGCAGTTCAACTGCCACTCACTTGCAACCTAATTACCAATCACTTACAGCCCACTTACAGTTAATTTTATGATCATGCAAATTTGTATTATTGTTTATGTTAAATATTAATTTTTTTAATGTTTAGCATTTTTAGTATTTATTTGCAATATTAAAAAAATTTAAATCACTAAATAGTTAATTTTGTGGTCAACTTTTTCACTTACGACTTACACATTACGACAACCAAACACCATAAAACAAAATGCATTTTTCTTACTTACAACTTTACATTACCAACCAAACACCGTAAAACTTACATGCATGTAACTCATTTACAGCTGTAAAAAAATTTATCAATTACGACTTACGAATTACTACCAGTTACGACAACTAAACAGACGCTTAGAGTAAGCTACTTGTAGAAATGAACTTTTTAAGTTTCAAAACAATTAATAACTGAACTGCTTCTTATGAAAGTTATTTTCCAGAGCTTGCATTCACCTGCAAGAAAGAGAGCTGATGCGTTGTTGCAAAGCGAAGCTATGGAGGAAGCACTGGCCATACACCATGGAGAACAAGAGAAGTTCAATTTAGATGTCTGAAAGAACTTTGGAGATAATCTGTAGAGAGACATGAACATATGTGACACTGGACCAGTTCAACAAATTTCCCATCTGAAATTTCGAATTTGAGATGCTTCTTTGTAAAAAGTTTAGAAAAGAATTATGATGACCAGTGTTTTTCTACTTTCTTTCTTTCTTGATTTTGTTTCTATTTTGTCTAGTTTACGTGTTTATGCAGTGTGTATTTTGGAATTATCAACCATTCATATCGGAAAATCAAGGCAGTGTTTTCGTGGTGGGAGATTTTCTGACACGATTGATGGCATCTCTGGGGAGGAGGGAATCTGATAGAGTGTAATCACAATATAGCTCTGCAACTCTTTGAAAATAGTGAATTATCTCTCTCCTCTCATAGAAAGCAAGTAAAGGCAGGAGATTTTTACCAAGTTGGGAAAAATCAGAGAGAAGAGAGAAAATTCACTGTTTTTAAGAAGTTGTAGAGCTATACTGTGATGTGGTGCGAGATTGACAGCTCGATCAATTATGTCAGAAAATCTCTTACCACAATTTTGTTATATAACAAACTATTTTATTGGGTAATTTAATAAAGACGCGAGGTAATTTTTCCTTTTATTTTAGTCCTGATACCACCAGAGGGCAAGCAATTAGTATGAAATGTGAAGTTGTTACTTTTCCTTTTCTTTTTCTTGTCAAGAAATACAAATACTTAATGAAATGATTTGATGTAATTAGCTGCTGAGCCTCTCTTTCTCTCTCTCACTCTCTTGAAGAATAAGGATGAGACTAAATAGTCCCAGCCACCATTGCATCTAGCACCAAAAATAACTACAAAAGAAAGATTGTGAGCCTCTCTTTTCTTGTTAACTAATTTCATTATTTATCTCATGGAAAAAATTGTACATGAAAGTCTCTAAGATCTCCAAACCCCATTATAGGGTTCTCATTATGCCACGTAGCTTACTTTTAAGATTCAGAGCATCCTGTTCATTAATCAATTTTTAGATAGAGCCCTGATTATATTATTATCTCAAGGAAAACTTTGGACATACTCTAAAAAAAGATTTTTTTTATAAAAAAATAAATAAATAAAATAAAGGTCTACTATTGTGGGATAGATATGTTAGCTGTTTTAGGGGGAGGCAACAGAGATTATAGTTACCACTTATGAATCAGCTAAACAAACGTGACCCCAACCATCTAATACATTCTCTACAGCAGCAGCAATAATAATAATAATAATAATAATAATAATAATCAAATTGAACAGAATGAGGTTTCTTCTGTGACTCCTTCTTACACTTTGTTCATTTGTCTGTCCTCTAAAAAAAGAGCCATAGAACTGAGAGTCCCTCTCCTTCTCTTCTCCCTGCCTCCCTTTACGCCTCTCTTCCCTCTCTCATCTCCCTACTCTTTCTTCTTCCTCCTCTCCCCCCTCTCCTCTTTGTCGTTCAGTTCCACCGCAAGCAGTAATTTAATAATAATTAAATCGAATGAAGTGAGGTTTCTCTTATAACTCTTTTTTGAACTTTGTCCATCCATCTGTCCTCCAAAAGAAAGAGTCACAGAGAAAAATAAGCGGCCCTCTCCTCCTCTCTCCTTGCTCATGTCTCCTCTCTTTCTTCCCCCTCTCCCTCCCCCTCTCTCATCTTGTCACTCCCTCTTCTTCTCATCTCCCTCTTATATTCTTCGTCGTTCTGTTTCACCACAAGCGGTAATTTTAATAATAATAATAATTCAGAGTACCATCGGAAGAAATAAGCACCCTTGGGCCAAAGCATTATGCACATTAAGATATTACTAATGATAGCATCGGCGGAGTTTAAGAGGGAAAGAGAGGGAGATCTCACCACAATCTCTCAAATCAATGTAACCATTTAAATAGTCTCTCCATTGAATCCCCACTGTCTCCCCTCTCCTCACATTCACATTTGCAAACAAAAGACTTTTTTTGGGTGTTGAACCCCCCCAACTCATTAACCAAGCTCTCAACTCAGTAACCAAAACAAAACCAACTCCTCCTCTTCTCTCAATGCATCCAATGTTTTAATGCAAACAAGACCTCAGAAGGAAATGGACAAAGATGAAGTTGAGAGAGAAAGAGAAGAAGAAGAAGAAGCCCTCTTCTGAACTAAGCAATCCTCATTGAGGTACAATTTTCATTCTTGTTGTCAACTAAGCATGATTGTGAGAAATGGGCAATTTTTTTTTTTTTTAGTACAAGACAAACTTCCTTCTAGTTTTGATTGATTAATTGTGGGTGTACAATGTACTTTCCAAAAATAAAAGTTTCCTTGTTGGTTAAAATGTGCATATGGTCCCAATTTTTATTGAGGAAATGGTTCACTTTCTTTTTTCTTGGGTATTAGATAAAATGTATCATTTGTTTTGCAAGAAGATGTCCTCTGATTGTGAGAGAGATGGGCATTTAAGACACATCAAATGCTCTTCATTTATCGCAACGACCATTTTAATACTATTTTGTTTTTCCTCTAAATCACATCACATCATTTTGGGGCCTAGGGCTTTGTTGAGTTGAAGAGCCTCCCCTCTCATGGCCACCAGGGTGAAAGGATTCTTCAAGGGTTTCAAGTATATTTCACAAATCTTTGGTAATGTTTCTCTTGCCCTCATTTTATTTATTTTTGGTAAATGAGTATTGGGATGATCTGATCTAACTATTTTTATTTTCATTTATTTTTAATTTTTTTCTTCCATGACTTGCAGTTTACAAAGAGCATGAGATGGAGATAGGTTACCCAACAGATGTGAGACATGTGGCACACATTGGATGGGACAGCTCAACAGGGAGTGCTCCCAGTTGGGTAAGAATCCATTCTACATTTTTGCAGGAAAAGTAAACATTTTCCAATAAACTTTCTTGCTTGGGTAAATTATTTTTTTAATTTTTATGTTGTATGTTTTTTTTTTTTGTCCAGATGAATGAGTTTAGGACTGCCTCAGATTTTTCCTCAAGTTCCCTCAGTAACTTTGGACAGTCTAGGGAAACCTCTTGGGCCTCACAAGGCATGTTCCTCCTGCCCCACTCTTCTCAAGATTTATTCCTTGGCTCTATAAATCTCACTGCATTTTAGTTTGTTCAGATCCTTGGAGATGGAAATTTAATGAACAAATCTTGATCTGTTGAATTTTATATGTAGATGAAAATGTATCAAGGTTTTTTTGTTTGAGTTTATGAAGCTTTTTCTCTTTCGTGGCGGGACTTCTGTAACTGTAAATAGGAGATAATTAATATAGTTCAAATTTCGCGCTTACTAGCTGAAGATCTCGCGGAGTAGGAGATTCATTGAAATAATTCAAGTTATTTATGGATCAGCTAATTTAGCTTAATTATGTTATTCATGCATTGGCAGACTGCCGCAAAATAGGTGATTAATCAACAGGGTTTAAGTATTTGCTTACAAGAGTGAGAATCTCGTGAAATATAGATTTTTAAGGTAGCCTCTTAATTATGTTATTAATTAATAGGTGGAATGCGCAAAATAGGTGACTAATTGATAGGGTATAAGTATTTGCTTGTGCTAGTGAGATTCTCATGAAATAGAGATTAATTAAGGTGTCCTTGTATTGTCCATTTATGTAGGTTAGATCCTTGTAGAATATGACTTAGAGCTAAATATGTGAATGGTTTTATACATCTCTCCCTTCCATATTTCAATATTAGTTTCCGGCAAATTAGAAATTTAATAAAAGTCCCTCACAATGAGAGGCCCACTTATTATGATTTAGCTAAATATATATGTTTTAAATTGTTATATTATTGTTATTAAGGCTTTCCATGGTTAACCCTTAATGTAAAATGACAAAATTGTTTAAAACCCTTTATACCTGAGGAAACCCTATTAGAAAGAATTGGTTTAAGGGAAGGGAGAGAAGGGAGTAACAGGTTAATTGAAATAAGAATAATGGAGGAAAAACCAGAAGGGGCTTGGGAATGAATGGAAAGTGAAAAGAATAACAAAGGAAAGTGAATCAACGGTAAGTGAGGGTGAGGGGAAATAGTCACTCAAAAGACGCTGCATGGGTGATGATTTTTGAATGGAGTGTGTTAAGTAGCTACTTAAGGGAAGTTGAAATCGCTTTTATAAATCCCTAAACTTGTGGTCATTTTCATATGAGCAGAATTTTCGGAGCATTTAGAGCGGTGATTAACTATAGGAATTCATAGTAGGTGGGCCTTGATTGTGGGGATTCATATCAAATTTCAACTCTAAAGGGATTGTGTTAGATTTTTTGAATTAAAATAAAAGGAAAAGTTTTCATTTCAAAATTTGTTTTACCAAGTCAACTTTAACCAAGTCTCAGGATCTAAACCAGTTGAGAAAATATCTCAACTGCTTGGATTTTCTATTGGAGTTATTACAATAACTTGGGTTTTAAGGTTATAAATAGACCCCACTCCAATAGCAAGAGATACAACTCATTTCTCTTTTTTCATCTTAAAAGAAAAATCTGAAGACTACTCTTCGTGAGAATGGCTTTAATGTTAAAAGAATTTTTTATCTTCATTTTTCTGGGCAACTTCTTCATTTGAGCAGAGGCTCTGCCCACCGTCCTGGGCTGAGTGCTGGTGAATCCGGGGGATCCTTTACCGTTAGGGGGCAAGGTCGATTCAACGTCTGGATAAGGAGACGGGCTTTTGATCTTTTAGGGCAGCGACATCGTGACTGCATTCCCCAGGCCAGATTCTTTTTGTTTTATTTTAAACTATAATTGTTGTTGCATGTTACAATAATTGTTGTTATATCTTGATTTAATTTTGTAAGAATATTGCATGTTTTAGAAAATAGTAAAAAATTTCCAATAATCTAAAGGATCAAAATAGTTATATATATATATATATATATATACACTTTCTCCCATTTCATTCAATCTATTTCCTATTTCATGCAAATTAATTGAATCTAGAAGACAAATATTATCCGATTACTAATTAGATTTGCGCTGTTTAAAAATTCTGTTACTAATTATGAGAAATTATTTGTTTGACTACTTGGCCTAATGCTAAGACTTATTCTCTTTATTGTTCCTACTTAATCTCATTTATTTGTTTACTACTTGCCTGATTATATAACCTTGCCTTGTTATATAGCTTTATTAATTTACTATAATTTAACCAAGTTGTCAGTTTATAAATTTATTGAATCTTATTAACATTAGAATTAAATGATATCGATTAATATTTTATATGCTTATCTCAGTTTGTAAACAAAATGAATAAATTCACATGCTTTTGCAACATACACCCTTCCTTATTTTAAAATTTATATATCTGCTCTACACCTAGACTTGCATGCTTTATCCTCAATTTACTGAATGAATACATTTTGATATTTTATTCATTTATTTGTTGCTTCATGTATTGGATAAAGACACATTGAACACTTCATCTAAGGAGTTGTCAACTTTTTATATATATACATGTTAATTTTGTGCTTAAACTGCATGTTATAATTAGTTCGAATTCTTTTAAAATATCTTGCTACTCTTGTATTGAATTCTAACTTACTCTGCTATATATCCAGCTAGATTATTTTATTTTTACAAATTGAAACTAAGTAAGATCCCCTACATCTTTTTTATTTTACATACCTTAATTTAAAAGCTACCAACATAAACTTGTATTCTGAAATTTTAATATTATGAATACAGAAAACATGGTAGAAATCTTCCTATCATTTTGACAAGCTAGAGTACAACAATATTTTTTGTACACTCTTAATGTAGTTGAAATTGACACAGGTTGTTGAGTATCTTTAAATCAATATGATAAGGAAATTAAAGGGTAAATTATTCTCTCAAAATTTCGTACAATTGGTGTTTAATAAAGGGTACTCAACGTGGTTATGTAATTATGGAACGCCAAGAGCGAAAAACCTCTCACCTGAGTTACGCCCACCTGGCCAATTAGACTGATAAAATTGAGATTTTGACTAACTTAATAATTCTAAAATCTTTTATTAAATATATCATCAGCCTTTCTTCACCATAACTTAGAAGTGATGTTTATATTATAACCCTAACTTCATCATTATGACATACCTGAATCTATCTAGGATTAGCTCTGATTACTAATTATGATTGATTCGAGTTTTAACTATCTTTCATATTTGAATCTGATGTAAATAATGATCGGATCATAATAAATTAGCTAGAATTGGAATCCTAACCATGTACATGATGATGAATAGCCATGTGCGATTTTGTCCCCCATCTAACTTTAATTGGGATTTAATAAAGCTAGCTTGCCTAAATGAATAATTTTTCTATAATTTAGTATTATAATTGAGATGAAGAGACTATCTCCTAGTCTCATTATTATTTTAGACATTACCCTTAACTTATAATTATCAAGTTTGGATTTGGCCCTATTTAGACTTTTTAGAAATCAGATTTCAATTTTAACTTTACAAATTATAATTTCTCTCTAACTAAGTTTAGAGATAAAGTGAATATCTATTTTGATATTTTCAAATATAGTTTTAATTGTCGAGAATTGGTTGGGATTCTTGGTTAGAAATTTTAAATCAGATTCTTATTACATTTCTTAAAATTTGAAAAGATATATTTTAATGTCTAGAATAATGAAATAAATTTCTTCGAAATTACTTTATAAGTAAAAATATTTTCTCATTTCACTGCTAGCTTTTATTCAATAAGATATTTATTATTGAAACTATTAAATAAAAAATGTCATATATTGATGTAATTTATTATACTTCTTAAAATTTATTTTAAACTAAATATTTATACACCTCCTACTTAAGTGTTTTCTAACTATGAGAATATTCTTATAATTGCGGAAAATATTAAACTTTAAATTTTTTATTCATGAAATTATGTGTGTGTATATATTAAAATTATAAGTGCATCATTTTATAATAAAATATATTAAATGATTGCTATATTTTACATAATCATGCACTTCAAATATTTCTTTAAAAGAGTTTACTTTTTTTAGAAAGAATATTATAATTTTCGTTGTTAATTAAATTATGAACATTTTTCAAAACTAAAGATCTATAAACCATACATTATATACATGTATTATTTGTGAAAGTATGAACATGTTGCATGTACAAAAGAAAAATTATATTCTATATTCTAATCACTAAGTTAAGACAATAGTGATTTGCTTAAGATGAAAATTTGGATACTATTAATAATATAAATGACAAAACAAATTAGGATGCTTTGCTATCTGGTAAGAAACCAATTTGCAGCCATCTTATAAGATATCAAAATCTCATCTGTGTCATCATCAATGTCTTAATAAAGTGAATAGAATGGATAATAAATATTTTTCTCTAGTACATGTATAGTTCTTAATATTTTGAATAATCATATACTTAATCTATATTTCAAATATATTTGAATTACATGTTAATACTTAAACTTTGACTCTAAGTGAGCATTCTATGACATTTGGCAAACATAAATTTCTTGACTATTCTTTAACATATATATATATATACACACACACACATATATACCTTAAATATTTGAATAATCAAATAAAATGTATATTTGCTTTATTATAAACCATTATGGTAATTTGTTCGTTTTGAAACTAAGGCTACAAGGAAAATTTTATAACTACCTTATGATTCCTTATGGGGGGAGACTCTGACAATTACCTAAAGACTTTATAGGTCTAATAAAAGGTGTCAAGAGTCATAATAATGTGGTCATGAAGAGTTAAATCTCTGACTGTCACTACTTGAAAATAAAAGTCTGTTAAGCCATTTGTCTACCCTAAAAAACATAAAATCATTCTAATTAAGGGTCTTTCTAGGAATATAGTCCTAGTTTCATTGATGGAGATGTAATTAAGCCTATAGTAGAGTTCACCGACAGCGGGAACCCAACCTAGAAGCTGGTTCCATGAAAGATGTTCAATGTGGTAGTAACAAGCTGGACTGGTGATACTCGTGTGGAGCATCAACCCAGATATATTTATATCCTATATGTAGCGTTGTAGCTACTATCCCTTCTCTATGGTGAGATGCTCTTATGATACAGCTAGGTAAGGATGAGTTTAACTCTTAATAAGTCCAGCGCATATAGTGTGGAGGGTATACTATCCAGCTGTAGTACTCTTGG
The DNA here is from genome assembly GCA_038442645.1 of Agave tequilana. NCBI lineage: Eukaryota > Viridiplantae > Streptophyta > Magnoliopsida > Asparagales > Asparagaceae > Agave > Agave tequilana. The sequence goes on from JAVJIF010016591.1 coordinate 52,054, forward strand.
AGGACTTACCTACTTGAGAGGAACCGTAATGGTCGCGGTTGGGGGCAGGGCTGACCCTAGAAACTCTCATGAGTCGATCATTGTGAGCATGACCTTTAACGTTCAACCCGCTCGCTCAATAGATGGAGACTTACTGTGTGTGTATTCTATCAATATCTAGTAAAAAAGGCTAGTTCCAGGCGTAGTCCACTATGTTTCTCAGATGACGATGAATTCACTAGGAAGGTTTCAGGCGTAGTACATCTGTCCCGAATTCATACTATAATGTTGCTCGATTTCACTCGTGTTTTATAATCTGATGATTTGATTGTTATTTATTATTGATTTGTTTTATTCATTCTTCCCTGAAACTCAAGCTTTTGTGGGGGGGGACTGTTAGATTTTTTGAATTAAAATAAAAGGAAAAGTTTTCATTTCAAAATTTATTTTGCCAAGTCAATTTTGACCAAGTCTCAGGATCTAAATCAGTTGAAAAAATATCTCAACTGCTTGGATTTTCTGTTGGACTTGTTACAACAACTTAGGTTCTAAGGTTATTAATAGTCCCCTCACTCCAAGAGTAAGAGATGCAACTCATTTCTCTTTTTTCATCTTAAAAGAAAAGCTGAAGACTGCTCTTCGTAAGATTGGCTTCAGTGTTAAAAGAATTTTTTATCTTCATTTTTCTGAGCAACTTCTTCATTTGAGCAGAGGCTCTGCTCATCGTTCTTAGCTGAGTGCTGGTGAATACGGGGGATCCTTTACCGCTAGGGGACAAGGTCGATTCAACGTCTGGATAAGGAGACATGCTTTTGATCCTTTAGGGTAGCGACATCGCGACCGCATTCTCCAGACCAGATTCTTTTTGTTTTATTTTAAACTATAATTGTTGTTGCATGCTACAATAATTGTTGTTATATCTTAATTTAATTTTATAAGAATATTGCATGTTTTAAAAAATAGTATAAAATTTCCAACCGATTAATATAGAAAATATGGGATTTATTAGGCACTTATATTACAAAAAGTGTAGTTATGAAATATTTTTCCTTTCTTCATTCGTGTGCTTGCACATGCATGCATACACACATGCACGCAGAGATATATAAACAACACAGAAAGAAAATTGTCAACACTCACAAAGATATATACATACCGCACTCAGAAATTTGGTGGCAATCGTAAAAGTGCGTTTAAGTATCTTTCTTCCACGTACTGATATCACATTTGGAGTTTCATGGGCTATGGAAACATGATTATAAATCTGTCTATAAATTTGTTTCAATTAGTGACATCAAGTTCTTGAAGATTAGGTGCTAATAGGTAAAATATTTATTTGCACTGGATGCAAGATTTATGCATGGTTTAAAAATTTGGTTGTGATAACAGTATCGGCCAATGGTTTGAGTATCAATAACGATATTGGCCATATTGGCTAGATCAACTCGATATTAGGCGATAATATAGGATCAATATCATACCAGCTACCTCAAAAGTCGATATTGATTCTATGTTGGTTGAAGTTTTACTTTTATAAGGAAAATGGTTATGTTTGCCTATTTAAAGGCCTGAACCATGAGAATTTCTTTCTTTAATCTGTTTTTCTTCCTTTTTTTTAAACTTTCGTGTTTAAGAATGCTTCAATAGTTTCAAAATTATTAGACTTCCTCGTTAACAATGATCTGAAGATTTTCTAAATTAGTATCATCTGATTGTTTTATAACAATTGATAAAGTCCTAACAATAACAGTTTATTTGTCTACATGAGTTATATGTGATAATTCTTATGTTTTTCCTCCTCTCCTTCTAGTTTCTTCTCCATGTATTTCTCTACTATGAAATGTATAACTTATCTTTCTCTCCAGAATTAGGTATGCGTTTGGAGCTTATAAAATGAGTTGTAATTCCAAATGAGATAGTTATGTGAAAATCTATTTGAAAGTTGGATATAGCACTCCATGGTCTAGTTTTTCTTCTTTCTTTTTGCATTCATAGCCATTAGTTATCTCAGTATTCAAAGATTCAGGAGAAGTCAGTTGCAAAACTTTTTGACAGGCAAAGTTTGTTCTGTCAGTATTAATTTTGCAAGATCCTTGTGGTCCTTGTCTTTTGATGGTACAAAATAAATAAATTTGAACCAGAAATGGATCCCCACTCCTTGACCCAGTCTTCAGCTAAATGTTCATGTATCTTACATTTCTTGGCCCCATGTCACCATAAATAGAATCACGGGGGGCTTCTGTTGTTTGGAATCTTTGAATTCTTGCAGGAATTGGTGGTGACAAGGATCAACCTAGTTATATATCTGGTAGACCAATTCTGAGATTATATAAATGGGTGTGATGAGCACAAAAAAGAAACAAATATTGTTTTGAGGTTAAAAAAAGAAAGAAAGAAACAAGTATAGTTCCTCATCGTTATGTTTCTTTTATGTTATCATGAAAAATGAACTTTTGTGGTAACCAAATGCATGTCGCAAACTGAAAAATAATCTCAATTTGTCTGCTTATAATTTACCAAAAATTGCTGTCTAAGATGCTGAAACGATACACACAATGCATGTTCCTTGTGAATAATATATCAGAGTTTAATCAACACTTGAACTCTTGGATTCCTAAGAGACAAACAGTGAGCAAGAGAGTAACTGTATGAAATTAACCCCTATCCTCCTGAACATCCAACGGTTATTCTACTCTTCAAGCTGAATTAGAAACGTTAGATATGGGACAGTCATTTCTTTTTTCCTATTTTTTTTTAGGCTTTTTGTTCAGTTTTTGGGCCTTGTTTGCATTCATTGCCTTTTTTTTGTGTTTTTTCTGTTCTTACACCTTCCTTTTCGTCCTTTTTTGTACAATCAAAGTAACGTGTGCAGTTGAGTTCCATAAACATGTGATTTTTCAATGTAAATTTAATTTCAGTAAAGGAATGAGATGGAAATCACTCAAGTTAGTTTGTTTCTCCAGAAGTATAGTAGGGTCAGTCTCATGACAAATTGATTTTTGCAAAAAACATCAATCATGCTGGTTTCTTTACATATATTATTTTTCATATTAGGTTGTGTTGCTTCATTCTGTCCAAAGAATGCTAATTCTATTGTTAGATCTATGTTTTCATATTAGGTTATCTTTCTGTATTAGGTTATGTTTGCTTCATTCTGTCCTATGGGTTGGCTTCAATGTTTAGTCTACATTTGGCCTATTACGCGGCATTATAGCACGAACAATATTTCCTTGTTCATGTGCATGTATACATATACTGATGACAGTTTTTTGCTAATTATGGTAGCAGATTTTGATCAACCAAGAGGGTTCCAGCCACCTTCTGGAGTTTCCATTGGTTCTCCTCGTCCAGAGGTACCGAAAGCGCCAAAGAAATCAAAACGTAAGAAGGCAAAGAACACATCTTGCTTGTCGTCCACATCATCAAGGTCAATGAAGTCACAAGCTTCGTACACCACAGCAATCGAAAACCCTGAGGATGTTCGAATGGAGTATCGAATTGTCCAGTGAAGTGTTCATATTTGTCTTTCTTAAATTCAAATACTAAGTTTCTAGGAAGAATTTCCCAACATTATAAGGAAGAACCCAGAAAGAAAGAGGGTAAAAATGAAGGAAAAGAAATGAATGAACTTATTTGTTTGTTAATTTTATTGAACTTTGTTTCTATATGAATAAGTGTCAGAACCTGGATCCATGTAACTTTTTAGTATTGTTCTTATTATCATCTTTTTAGACTGGGTTGAGATTTATGTGTTGAATTTGCTTGTTTGTACAATTGTGATCATATATAACCATCTTGATATTTTTTTGCCCCTTATTTCCTTTCCTTTTTCTTTGTACTCAATGGAAGAATAGATTGAGCTTCTATCTCTACTAATATTGATAAAGCTAATGACATGAATCATGATTTTGTATATTCAGATTTTACAATCGGGTGTTTGGTTATCTTTTTTTTTTTTTTTTTTCCTTTCTAGTTAATGCATACTGAAATACGAATATTATAAAATCGGTGTTTTATCACCTATGCTCCATATAAATGTGTATTTCTGAAGATACCAAAATATTTCCAAAATATGCATTTCCTTTCAATATGTTGGAGGCAAGAGTTTCCAAAAATGCTCATATGCATATAAAACAAGCCAAATGTTGATGCATCATTGCAGTACCATGATTGATGAAAATAATTCAAAAAAATATTGATGAAACTTGTGGTGGTGATTGTCCGCCACAAGTGATTGGACGGTCGATTCTCACCACAAGAGAGAAATGGAATGGTTAGTGCAAGTAAGGAAGCACAACACAAAAAGAATGACACGCATGATTTTATGTGAAAACTCTTAATCGGAAAAAACTAGGGAGAGAAGGAGTTTCATTATAATTCTCATATAACAGAATTACAGGAGTTGTGGGGTATGTCAAAAAGTCAAAGTATCAAAGTTTCAAGAGGTCTTTTTTCTTCGTCCTTCCCCTTCGTTAGAGAAAGAAGTCCAGTTATACTTGACTAAACTGTTAGTATCGAGGCAGATGGGTACGGACGAGATCTTTGTAATGACACGATTTGCACATGCGGACTTGTTATAACGACCGCAACCAGTGGTGTTGGTTTGTTGAGATTGCATGTAGGAAAATCCGTCACTGTCCATAACTGCCTGTGCTGAATGGCGTTACACGTTATGAATGTGGAAGATAATAAGGTTGCGTAACTATCGATGGGGATCAGGGGAAATTTGTTGCTGGAATTGCTTGGTTCGGAGCAGGAGTATTCTTACTAGACCGAAAGGGAAGTGCTAACTCTCCTTCCTGAGAACCAGAGCAGAGGAAGCTTCGGACCGGAGAGGAACTTGAGGAGGTCGGGAATAGCACGGACTTCGGATGAGAGCTCTGATGTACCTCGAAGAGTTGGAAGGTGAGAAACACGTGTAAAAATAGTAAGAATAACTCAACATTTTCGTTGGATTAGGTTGGACCCCATTCTCTATTGAAGCCAACTCACCCAAAATACAGCCTCAACAAAGAAGCTATGAATATTCTCAATGCAAGAAGCAAAGTATAACTTAGATGGTGAAGATGCCATTTGCATGAAATAAACCCTTAAGATCTCATTGTAATGTACCCACATATATGCTTTTCTTTAGGAGCTAAGACATCAAAAAGTAAAGAGCCCTAGCATGGGCTGCCTACAAATACCCTACAACATAGCACACTTCTCCTCAGGCCTCAAAACCCATTTGAACTTGCATACACAACACCAATGGCTGTTAGCTCCCCTTGCTTGTTTCTTCTCTGCCTTGCTCTTCTCATGGCAATGGCTGCTGCAACTCAGTTCAGAGTCGGGGGCTTGATGGGCTGGACCGTGCCGACTGACCCCAACGCCGTGTCGTACAACCAGTGGGCCGAGAGCAACCGGTTTCAGATCGGCGATTCGCTATGTAAGTTGCACAGTGAGGAGTAGTAGAGTGGTGTTATTGTGTTGGTGCATATGTTCGCTCATATTGGTTTCCCCCTCTTTATGTTTGCAGTGTTTGTGTATACTCCTGGTAGAGACTCAGTCCTGCAAGTGACTCAAGATGCTTACAGCACCTGCAACACGTCGTCGTACATCCAGAGGTTCGACGACGGCAACACCGTGTTCACGTTCAACCGGTCAGGACCACACTACTTCATCAGCGGCGAGGATAACAACTGCCTCAGGAACGAGTCGATGGTGGTGATCGTCATGGCCGACCGAAGCAACCGTGGCGGCTCCTCAGGGTCGAACGTGGCACCGACAACGCCACCGTCCCCCCCTCCTAGCCCCTTAGAAGTCCCGCCACCGCCGGCCGCAGAGGTTACGCCGTCGCAGGCTCCAGCGGGGGAGTCCAGCCCTCCTCCTCCACCACCAAATGGGGCTTCAGCGAAGGTGGTGGAGTTCGCGAGCTCAATTGGAGCTCTCTTGGGATCACTACTCTTTGTGTTTTGAGGTGCGTGAGAGACTGGTGCTTTTGAGTGAGTGACTTCATTTGATTGTGGAGTTGCAGGAATAAGCATGCCTGGTCCAAGAGTTGGTCCAGCTCAGGTTGTATGATCTTTTTCACTTGTTTCTTTGATTTGTTTAGTGTTGTAAGATTGTAAACAACACTGAAGTTTGGGCAAAGAATAATGGAATTGAGAGATACTTGTTGGGAAATGAACTTCACCTTTATAATAGTTAGTATCTACAATTCATTCAAATCATTTAGAAGCAACACAAACATCTCATAAAACTTAACAGTGCACTGTAAAAAGTTACATCTAGTTACTACCACTGTAAAAGAAATTACAGTCGGAATACTCATATTACAACCAAAAATGGAATGCATACAATCTGGCAACCTTGACGTGTAACTGGTAGCAAAAACATTTCATGGAATTTGCCAATTATTTTCATATATTTGATGCCTGCTAATATAAAAATTACAGTTGTAAATACTCATTTTACAACCAACGGAACACAATAACATTTCTCAAAAATGTAATACAATAAGTAGTTACTACTACCGTTACCGCTCTTCTCCTTCTGCCAAACTTCAAACTGTCAGTAAAATGGTGATAGAATGGAAAACTTAACAAAAGCAGCATGCCTTGTAACAAACCTTTTCCAATCAAGTAATATTACCGGTCAAGGCTTCTATTAAAGTCCCGTCCAAGCTTCGTGCAACACTGCTGATCAAGGCTTCAACCAGTGAGATATTCTCCAACAGTCATTTCACTTATTTTCCTAGCATTTCAAAAACAACTGCCTGTGGTTTTCCTGTTCCAATCATATTTATTGGCATAAGCAACAATCTTAATCAGTTTACATGCACGCGCATGCATGCACACACATACACATGTACAGAGAGGCACATGTGCTCGAGCAGAGAGAACAAATAGTGGTTTTGGTGGGATGGCATTATACATTTATAACCAAATGTTGAAGGCATACAGCTACATACTATGATGCTTCACATGCTCATCAATGAAACTAGGGCACATTATACTTTGCTATGGGCGAAAAAAATGAATTCCTAAAACAGCAATGAGCGAAAAACTCGGAGCAGCTTGCCTACCAAAAAAATCTAACTGATTCCTTCTCAGATGTGTTTTCCCAATTCAACCTTCTTCGCAAGTCGAATTGTGTTGTGCAGTATTGAATCCAATATTCCGGCAACCTGAAAGAAGTCCAAGAAATTTACAGGTGAAGACAGTAATAGGAGTCATACTCGCGAGTCAGCAAGAAAATCCTGCCACTCCATTGTACGTGTAAAAAAATTAACACCGTCCATGTGAATTTTAGATCATCATTGTGACTTGATTCAAATGAAACAAGTTAGCTTCGATGATTTCAGACCATAAAATATTTCAAATAATATATCTTGCAATGTAAAACTGTTCAAATTTTTAAGCTTCAGACGCATGTGACAAAAACTTCCAAAATATTGAGATATTCTTTTTTTTTTTTCAAGATACATGTTGATGTCGTAGATCAAATATTCTACCGTGTGGAATCACTGTAACTGTCTCATTAAAAATATTACAAAGATCTTGCAAAGAAATGAAAAAGGTACTAAAACAAGTTAAAAGTACAAACCGTGAAAACACCACCAATGATAGCACAGACATTGGTGAGGAAATGGGAGAAAGACTTTGGAACTTCAGATACTAAGACCTGATATCCACAATGACAAGGGATCAGAAACTATATATTAGTTCTAGTACAAAGTCTGCATGTTTTTAATACCGACCTGCATTGGAGAAGGCACGAAATGGAACTTGGCCACAGGAATGTCCAGGCTGTGCACCAAACTGCTATGTGCAGTGTATTCATACTCCTCAAGGAGGTTAAACTCTTGATAGTATCTGCTTGAGACTAGCTCAGTTTTCACTACCTGAAGGTAATGCTCAATCTGCATCTCAAAAGGAAAGGTTCTCAACGAAGAGAGTGACTAAATTAAAGGCCACAGTAATAAAAAAATAATAATCCAAAGTGAACTAATTTTGTGCTCACTTGTATATTTTGCCCCCATTCTCCTTATTTGAGGATGGAATTTCTTGAAACATAGAACAAGTGATACACTGATGTTGTTGTTAAGAGTAGACTAAATTAAAGAGCAGTACCTCCAAACTTCCTACCAAACGGTAAACATCACAAGGGGTTTAGCTAAGGAATGCTCCTCCAACTTGAGGAGACTTTTTCATTTAAATAATTTCTATAAAGCTAAAACTGTAAACTTATAACTAATTTTTAATCCTGAAAATTCATCAAGTGAGAATCAGTGACAAGTTTCTACAGTGCCAATATAAGGTCTTTAAGTACTAATTATTTGTTACTTTAGGGGCAATTGGCTGAAGTTAAGCCTGTACAGGGTAGTTATGTCTTAAGTGATTTTTGGGTGGGAATTTGTAGTTTTCAGTAATCTAGCCTTGTTGGATAATAATAACTCTAAAGGCTGTCTTGAAAGTTTCAGGTACATGAATGTTTGGCAACTTTTGACTACAGCAAGGATTTTCTAATTCCTAAAGAAGCCACAGTAATCACTCTCCATAAGTTCTTTGTCAGTTAAGTTAAACAAAATCCTAAATAACATTAATTCTATTCTGAACCAAATGAAGAGAAAATACACACAACCAATACATGGATATATGACCAAACTGTAAATACACGGCCTGCTTTTCTTTACTACACTGGAGCCATGACAATGTACAAAAAATCAAGGAGATGTACTCAAAGAAAACTTTAATTGCCAATAAAGCAGTTCCAAGAAATTAACAAATTAAAAGAACAAAAAAGAGATCAATAACTTACAGTAACATTAGCTTTAGTATCATCACGACCAATAATGTATGATCGACCATTCAAACGATCATGGCTTGCACCAACATAAGGCAATAGACGCTTTGCTTCAGTCAACATCTTTAATGAGAGTCTCTTGCCAAATGAAAAGTGAGAAATGACATGTGAAACATTTATTAAAGATGCATCAAAGGAATGTGACCCTGAATGAGCTGATATGACAAGGTTGCCTGGAACCTGCATAATGAGAGAGTTCAAGACTCAGAGACCTGGCTCATTTATGTCGATGAAAAGTTCATTTAACCATTAAAAAATCAAGAGATACATGCTTGGTTCATATTAAAAATTTTTAACAAGCATGCTGAACTCTCAATGTAATATGTAGAACTAATAGGTATGTATATGAAACATTCTATATTCATAGACTGAAGACAGTTTGAATTTTTTTTATACATTGTTGTCCTTTCCCAGTTACTTTTATCTCATTCTGTTTTTCAATTAAAACATAGTATCATCATGTACTGCCCCCAAAATATTTATCAGATTTTTTTCCTCCTCGTATATAAACCTATTTATCATTTATCTTTAGGTTTTGCCACACATTTGTTGCCAGGAATTGGGATTATATAGAACAAAGTTTTTAAAAAGAAAAACTCAGAATAATGCTCTTTATTATAACGAGTCACCAACTACAAATAATACTTTAATATGGCAGTATAGTGTAGGTAATAAGATTACCAGGAACCAAGATTTCAGAACTCAGTTTCACTTACGGTTTCGGTTTCGGGCACTCCACGGTGGGGTGGGTTTCATTAGTTCAATAGGTATCATTTCAAGTTTTAGTTATGACACTAACATATGTATACACAAATAAACACAAATGTTTGTGTTCACACACACACACACACACACACACACACACACACACACAGAGAGAGAGAGACGTGGTTAAAATCTCAGTGTTATATCGGTATCGGCCAATTGTTTTCAGTATCAATGTCGTCCATATCGGCAGCTAATATAGGTAATATCGGCCATATCAGAAATATCGGCCCCAATTTTAGCCGATATTATAGGGTCAATATCACATTAGGTACCCCAAAATCAGATACAATATTTCCAATATATATCCGAATCGGCCAATATTTGAAACCATGTTTACAGATACACACACACACACACACATAACTATGCATGTGTCTATTTGTTACTTGAAAAGAACTTTTAAAAAATAGAAAGATTTGAAGAAATTATCCATTTTTAGCTCCTTGGCAATATTCTTTTCAATTTTAGTGTGGGTGAAACTGGATGATATGTACATGGTACAGAAGTACAACCACGAAACAGGATGACACGGAACTAAAACAGGCTGATACAACTTTCATCTGCGAAAACATGCTGTTTTGGACCAGTTCCCACAGATACAGAGACGATGATTCAGCCAATGCCTCACTAATTCGTAAGAGCAGCTATCATCAGGAGTTGATTTCTGGGTACCTCCTAGAATAATTCATGCTGAACTTACAGGACCTTTGAGTAGAAGGAGAACTCAATTTGAAAGCGACAGATTTGCAAAGTCATCAGGTTCCAAAGTTAAATATTTGGAGGATCCACAAGAGAAGATAAAAAACAGTTGACAAGGTAAGATGAGAATAGCAACAAAAATTTGCTCAGCAACCACCTTTTTCCCTCAATGTTAATAAATTATAACATAATGTCAAGAAATTCAAATTAATTAAATTTGCAGGAAAAGACCAACTGTCAGTTTCAAATTTGGATTAAACCTACCACCACTTTCGGCATCACAGAATTGTTAGGCATATCTAGGGTACAACCATGCAAAGAACAAACTGGAAGAAAAGAAGAAGAAGAAGAAAAATGTATGCCTATATATGTAATAATATTATCTCTCTCATTGCCTAGTATTTGGAAAGTAAAAAACAGTAACATTTTAGTACCTGTTACCTGGATAAAATTCTCTGTTGCAAAATTTTAAATTTTAAGAACGAACAACCAGAAAAGAGCTTTAAATATCGGTGGGGTTGAAGAGGAGGGGCAGAGTGTAGAAGAAGGCAATGAAAACACAAAATAGTCTATTGGAGTTTGCTGCAATTACTATCATAAATATCCCTGTCAAAATGGCAAGATATACCAGTTGCAATTTGCATGCAATTCAAAATTTGTATGATATGCTCTCAGAAATTATACATCAAGTAATAAGAATATTACTCTCATAAATAATGTCATAGTGTTGTATCCATGATGATGTAACACAAATTTTAATATAACAAGCTATTCGAGTTTTCATCATGAAGTTTTCCATGTACATGACATTAAGTGCTGTGTTTATGACATTCCATAACTACCAATATTAACGCCGTGTTCATGACATTAGGTAGGCATGAAAACAAGTAGCATAACTAATGATGGGATATAGTTTGCTTGTGCTATGCCAATTTTCTTTGCTAAACTCATTGTTGCCTTATAATCATATATAAGAACTAAGCAAGGAGGGATTCTGGTAATTCATAATGCGCACATGGTATTTTGGACTTAAAAATAAGATTCTGAAGGGATGAACTAACCTACAATTCAGTGCATGGAATGTACTGCAGATGCCATATACTGAACTCTATTTCTTTTACTTGAAATGAAATAAAAAGGTGGCTGGGGCATTGCTCCATCCTACTATCTTCTCAACAAAAAGAAACAAAAAAATTGAAAAAAGTTTGAAAACCTTCTTAACACGCACAAAACCTTCAATTCTACATCCACTGGCCATTGGTGCTGGGCGTTTTGTTGCATCAACAGAGTTTGTAGATTTATCCTCCACCGCCAGCATATGACGCTCTTTAGGAACAGATGCAACCAAAGTTTCCATTGCCTTCAAGAAGTTTAAAAGAAAAAAAAATCTAAAGTTTTAGCAGATATCAATTGGAGGGATCATTTTGTCATCAATTACAAATTATTATGCTGCTAATTCAGATTAAGCTGTAGCGTACCGCAACTAAGCTTTCTGTATCACGTTCACCATAATAAGACTCATGGTCATGGTGCCCATGATTGTCCCTGCATCAAATGTCATTTAATGTGGCAATTCAGACAAAGTGAAAAAATAGGGCCTATTTGCAGGGCATGTGACTTGGAAATAAGTCGAAGTTTCAAGACCTATTCTGTTTCTACGCTAGGACTTTTATTACTAAATGTTGAAACTGTCTTCTTGAGTAATAATTTAGAACTCATACCCAGAGATGTCGCAGACAGACAAAATATATTGAACTATTGGCTAATGGTCACAGTTCCGGGACATCTATGTAACCAATATCCAAAAGTTGCTTATTGAGAGGGTTAGGGCCTTTGTTTTCTTTTCTTTTCTTTCTCCGGGCGGGGCGGGGAGGGGGGTGTTGACAGTGCAAATTTATTGTGCAAGTAAATTAGTTGATGTTAAAATTGAAGTCACGTGCGTATTGAAGATCCAAGAGACAATGCAATGTAAGGCATGTCTCTAGTTTATGCAAAAATGAAAATGTATGAAGTCCTTTTGATCCAAGATGCTACTTTTAGCTTTACATAAGGAATAAAAGTTTAGTTAATAATTCCTAGAAAAATGAAATACTGAGCTTTATAGAAATTTACAAAACCAGTAGCATTTAACATAAAAGGCAGTTAAAGATAAAGTCAAATGTATAAACAAGACAGAGGCTTGACTTCAGACGAGCATTTTGATGTTTTATAGAAAGAAAAATTAAATGAAAGCTAAATATTGAGACAATCTTATTACAGAAGCTACTAAATAGTTATCTGTGGTTCTTACCTAATATCACTGCCTTTGCGGAAAATGCGAATAGAGGGATAACCTTGGATATGATGCCTGCAAAAAACCTCCTGTCAACCCATTTTGCTCAACCCTCAGAAAAGAAATTGATACAAGCACTAAGAACACAAAGCACAGTATAGAAACAAGCATGAATGTCATTTTCTAACCACAGCACACAGCTAGGCCGTGAGTTGACTCATGACTGTAAACCCACTCCAAGGACAAGATTTATTATAAGGAAGAGTTAGAAGTTCTAGTCACTCCTTACTAAAAGATCCATTGGATATCTTGTCATCCTGCACTTTGCATGGAACACATACTACAAACAAGTAAACACTGACATTGCAAATACCTCCGGCACAGGTCACCATCTTGAGTACAATCAACCTTTCCCAGGAGAATCCGTCCATCCGTTTCAGGATCATATCTGGGGGAGAAAAAAAACAAAGTAGAAAAAGGAAACATTGCTCCCCACATGGATCACCAAATGATGTGCGATCAAAAATAAAGGATGGAAAGCAAGTGGAAGAAACAATGACAATTTACCTCTCTCTTATTGTCCTAGCTGTCTTCTCCCAGGATGGTTTCTGAAACAATGGATGGGAGTTACTCAGGCACAAAAAAATGCAAATAAGATTTTTTTGCCCCCTAAGACATGGATTTGTGGATGATTTATTCATATATTTAGTCTATTAGGAAGCATTATGGAAAAGGTGATATGTAATGTTGGTATTTAGCACAAACATGAGCAAGCCAGGCATGAAAGTCAAGGGCAAAGAAATTTTGTTAAGACTAAATTGCCAAATGAAATATCTGCTTATAAGCAATAGCAAAGACGCCATCACGGGTTAATTTATACAGTACAACAATAGTCACAACTTAGATGATGCAGAATGATGGACAGCACAAGTATCATTTCATGATTAGCTCCTTATATCTCCTGTGGGTTAGGCTTGAATCTGCAAACAGCAAGTTGTTAGTTGTTTGATGTCAGATGGCCCCCAAAAATATATGAGTTCCCCTCCCTCTCTCACTCGCAGAACATTAAAGAGTGTTTTGGTTTGATGAATGTGAAATGGTCAAGTTTTTTGGTCTGGAAAACTGAAACCTGCGTTCTGAGGTTTACTAAATCAGAAACTTGGAAAGAGAAAGAGGAAGAGTGTGAAATTGGAATAGTTCACAACAGATTAGTTCTCTGTGATTTAGTTTGGAAACCAAGCATGTGGCTCATTAGAAGATGAAAGAGCAAATGCTTTTAGAATGATCTCAGGTCCAGTGACATGAAACTTCTTGTTCGAAGTCCAGACACCCTAATTTTTCACATTTATTCACCCAAAAATTTAATCACATTTATTTGTAACCTCACCGAGCACCTGCCTCGATTAAGAGTTGATCAAAAATAGGGTTCAACATTTTCTGACCCCGCCAGGCATCAATGATGCCCCTCTACTGGATAAAAAGATATTTTCTTTTTCAGACTGATCTGGCAGGAGCCAATTGCTGCTGAAATTTTTTAGCCAGTAGAATGGGTCCTGAGTAAAACAAAGGTGGTTATTTTTTGCTTGGCTTTGGCCAAGAACATTTTGCAATTTTAAATGTTCCATTGGATTACAAAGGTAGGGCCTACTTTTATAATGTTTAGACTAAACTTGAATAGTAAATATCTAGTGCTAAAATTTGAGATTTCTGGTTTGAGATAGACGTGGACCTACAGTTGCCAGACCTACTATATACCTTTGACAACCCTTCTTGTAAGGTTCCGCTAAAATATCAAAAATAACTTTGTTACTAGTATAGTCTAATGACAAATGAAGTTATCTCCTTAATATATAAACATTTTAATCAAAAATGGAAGTATTACCAATCGGTTGCTCCAGTAACACCAAGGTGCATAAAAATTGACAACCAAAATAGCATGCCTGCAAAATCAATGAACATAAGTTAAATAGTATATGATCAATAATCAACCGGGAAGTTGTGCTTACATTTTATTCTATCAGGAAATAAGCTGGACAAGAATTCGAATACTTTTCAATCCACGATGTACCATCATCTAATAAACTAACAAATCCTAACAAAACATAAGTATGGAAGTACTGAATAGAATACACATTAACTTTTTATGGTGTGATTACATGATTAATATAGCACATGTGATCAAATGGGACAGCAAGGGATGCACAGCTAGAAAGAACACGACAAATATATGTTTAACATACAGAGCTGCCACCTATCGAACAAGTGGAAAGCGCTCTCTAGGGTCTACTCTTTTATTCCTGTGTTTTCTGGATATTAAGTGAAAGCATAACAATCACAAAAGTGTATGTGCTCTGAATTACAAGTAATGAAAGCTGAACTAATCTGTTGTTGGTAAATCAACAAGGGTCAGAGTAGACATTCAATTAACTTCTACAAAGGAAGAGCTTCCCTGAGATCTTCATTATTCTCTTTCATATGCTTTATCGTAACAAAGTAAAGACATGTGAGGCTAGTATGCTATCAGATTCATATCATGCTTGTAGAAGCAGCAAACTGTGTCCCTCAATCATGTTCTTCTCAACAGACACGCGCGCACACACACACACTAAAAAAGGCCATGTGCCACGGGCATGTGAAGCTTTTTAAATTAGAATTATTCCTAATTTGTAGATATATCTATTTTTTAATTTTATTCCAATAATTTACGTGCAAGAAAAAATAATATTGATTTGTTCAAAAAAAAGTAACAAATCCATAACATAAATTGAGTTTCAAATTTGACAAGGATTTCATTTAAAAATAGAATGATTTCTTTTACTCTATTTTATAGTTTCAATTCAAATAACTAAACTGGAACCAATTGCTACCTATTTATTCACAGTTTTACTATTATCTATAAATTATATGTTATCTTACAACAACAGAGATATAGAGTAAAAATAATATCTAAATATAGTATATATTTGTAACTGTTTTCTTTTGTTTCTCTCCGATACTCTATTTGGAAAAAAATTTCGAATCTGTTTTGTTTTTCTTATTTTTGCTTGTTTCTTTCACTTATCTTTATTTTTAAACCTTTTTTTGTAAATCTTCTTTCGGATTTTATTATTGTTTGTATATTCTACATTTTTGTTCATTCTTTTAATCCTTGTTTTCAATTTCCTTTCTATTATTGTTCTGCTTTATTTCCACAAATTGGGTTTGTAGTATTTTAAAAATTCCTATTTTATTCTTTCATTAATGATTCATTCCTCACATATTCCCATTTATATTTTTCCGTTTTTTCATTGTATATTTTCTTTTTCTCTTCTCCTTTTATTATCTTATTTTTCTTCTTTTGTTCCAATATTTCTTCCTTTTTTCGCATACTATTCTACTCTCTTAAATTTTAGTTTTTTCCAAATTTTCTTCTTTTCTTTGATTCTGTTTCTTTATTTTTATTTCTTTTTTGCTTTTAGATTTCCGTTGTTTACTCTATCTTTCATTTTCCTTTTATATTCTGTCCTACTTATTTGGTTCAATTTCTTTTTACTTTTATCAAGAATTTTCTAATTTTTGTTATTTCTAATTGTTTATTTCTTTCCAGTTTTTTCTTTTTCTCCGAGAGCTATTCAATGACAAATAAAGAACACAAAAAAGAAAAATATCTAAAAAATGCAGGAAAAAATGCAGAAAAAGGAAGCAAATCTACAAGAGAAAAATTTAAAAAAAAGTAATGAAAAAAATTTAAGAAATAAAGAATAAAGAATCATAAAAAATGAAAAATAATACAATAGAAAAGTAGAACTCAGTCAAGAAAATGAAGGGAAAAAGAAGTAAGTATGAAAAGAAGAAAATAAAAGAATTATAAAAAATACATAAGAAAATCTGAATGAAAAATACTAGGAAGAAACTCAAGAAAATAGAAAAATCTTGAAAGAAAAGAAAATAAAAAATAATTTTAATAAAAAGGCAATAAATAGACAAAATATAATCAACACATCAAATGAGAAAAATTAATGGAAAAAATAAAAATTATCAGTTGAACATATTAATTAATAATAACGGTAAATAAAGAAAAATATTGAAGGAACATAAATTAATAGAAAAATAGTTTCTTCTAAAAAAGTCTACAAACATTTAATTAAAGAAAAAAGTACAATAAAATAAAAGAAATAAATAAGGAAATAAAACAAAACAAAAGTATATGGAAAAAAGCAAGAATTAAAATAAGGATAATAAGTAAAAGAAAAAGGAAGGAAAAAAAAATATTGAATAAACAATCTATAAGAAGAAAGAATAAAGAAGTAGAATTTATTTTGAAATGAGAAAAAATAGAAAAGTATGTAAAGAAAAAAATATAAAATCACTAAGGAAAAGGGAAAAATTAGAAAAAGAGAAGATAATTCTTGAAATAAAAAATAAAAAATAGAAGATTTTGAAAATTATGAAAGAAAACAAAAGAAATAATTAGAGAAAAAGTAAGGAATAAATCTTAAAAAAACAAGTAAAAAGTATAATAGCATAAGAAAAAAGAATAAAATAAAAAAATGGTAAAGAACTTTGAAAACACACAAGAAAAATAGAAAGAAAAAACATACAATCTCAAAATAAAGAAAAGAACAGAAACAATGAATATAAAAAAGGAAAATTTTAATTAAAATATCAAACAAAGCATTGAAACTAATGGAATAATAATTGAAAAAACTAAAAGAAAATTCTGGAAAAAAATAAGAAAAGAACATAATTAAAAAAAAGTAAATAGGAAAATCTAGAAAGAATAGATTAGAAAAATAAGGAACCATTGGAAGAAAAGTATCAAGAAGTCATGAAACTAAAATAGAATGAACTTGGTTTAGAATTAAAAAAAAATGAGACTAAAATAAAATTCAATAAAAAAAAGTGGGGAGGAAAAGGGGAAAAAGTAGAATATTGTAAGGAAAAAACAATGAAATAATTAATGGCAAAATAAAAGAAGAAGATTGATCGTAGAGGAAAAGGAAATTTTGTTTTAAAAAAAGAATAATAACAAAAATGAAAAGAAAGTATCAAAAATAAACAAAAAAAAGTAAAAAAAACATTGGGGTTGGGTTTTCGAGAGAATGTGGATTAGATTGAGAGAGAGAGAGAGAGAGAGAGAGAGTTGTGGATTAAGATTGAGAAAGAGAGACAGAGTTATGGATTAAGGTTTTAAAAGAGAGTTGCGATTAAAATAGAAGAAACACTTGGGGACGAGTGAGAGAGAGTTGTGATTAAAAAAAAAAGAAACACTCGGGGTGGGGGAGAGAGTTTCTATTTTATCTATTTATATAAAGAAAGAGAGTTTCTATTTTATATTTTAAATAAATTATTTTATAGAGTTTCTATTTTATATAAAGAGAGCGAGAGAGTTTCTATTTTATATAAGAATTTATATAAAATAAGTAATTATAAAAATTATAAAAGAATAGGTGATAGGGAAAATAAAGGGGGGACAAGAGGGGGGACAAAATTGCGCATGTGCTTTAATCTATTTGCTTTCAAGAGCAGTTGTAGATTGTAGACACACCAACATATATATGGTGCTCTTAGTAGGTCTTCTTAGATTACAAAGAGGCGGCCTAAATCTATCATAGAACGTCCCTGAGGATGATCAACTCCATCCATTGATCTACATAATCTAAAATAATTGTGTATAAAAAATCATGCATTCTTGATACTTTATGCATTAAATGGTTACAAAATGAACAATTTTTCAACAATAGAACAAATGACACCAATTAATTAATGGATTAAAAGTGTCTGAATTGTATGATTTTCTATATATAAGAGTTTTAGGAATGGTGCATGGTGAGGCTTTACACCACCTCTTTAGATTGTAATACAAAGAGACCTTAATAGAAGCAGTTTACCCACATGTGTGTATATGAGATAGACTTGTGTCATTCGGGAAGGATTCGAGGCCGAATCCTTCCCACTAAAATATAACCCTATGATATTTGAATGCAAGATCCATTCCGTTAAAATTCATTTACATCATTTCAAGTAACTAAAATCATGTATTTTGAATATTTTTGTCCATCCATCAAGTAGGCACAAAATGAACACCCGAAATAGTGAGTTGGTTAATTTAACGGTGTAGAATATTTGAAATCTAATAAAAATTGGTGTGTGTAGGGTTTTTAAGTATTTAGATCATGATGAAATGGTCGGATCGAGAATTTATATGTCTAAAGACGTAGATCAAGCAATATGCTATTTTCGGCCGTCCATTTTGCTGCTTGATGTATGGGCAAAAAAGTATTCAAAATATATGATTTTTGATTTTTAGTTTCTTTAAATAATATAGATCAACTTCAATGGAGTGGATCTTGCATTCGGATGTCGTAAGGTTGTATTTGAGTGGGAAGGATTCGGCCTCGAATCCTTCCGGAACAACACAAGTCTATCTCATATATATATATAAAGTAACTAAAAATCAAAAATCATAAATTTTGAATACTTTTTGCCCATCTATCAAGCGTAAAGTAGTGAGTTGGTTAGATCTATGTTTTTAGACATACAAATTCTCGATCCGGTCATTTGATCATGATCTAAACATTTAAAAAACCCTACAAACCAATTTTTGATATGTCACTATTTAGGCCGTCCGTTTTTCCCCTACTTGATGCATGAGCAAAAAATGTTTAAAATACTTGATTTTTTGTTATAGATACTTGAAATAATATAGATCAACTTCAACGGAATGAATCTTGTATTCGGATAATGTATCGTCGTATTTAAATGGGAAGGATTCGGGCTCGAATCCTTCCGAAACTACACAAGTCTCTATATAAATACATATAAGCACACTTCTTCCGAATAGAAAGGTAGTGACTAAGGACATGAACTAGACAAAGATAAAATTAAAAAACTACATTCTTTTTTTAGGTGTGTGCGTGTTTGGGGGGGAGAGGAATATATAAATGACAGAAGCCTTACACATCCATGGTGTTTTTGCATAAGATGTCCTACAGTAAACTTTGTATGGGGGATAACTCCCCAACCCCTAACTCGCCGCGCCAAAATATAATAATGACAATGATGATGATAAACACGCAGTCGTGGGTAAAATTTATGGCATATTATTCTTCAACAGAAAATAGTATAAAACCACCCCGTTGACCTTTAATCTCTTCTCACAAAAGATTAAAAAAAAAGTCCGACATGAAAAGCATTTGCAGCATAATGACCCTATTTATCATAAAATGCTTTAAAATCAATACAGGAAAAAAAGGTAACTTGTTCTCAGATTGGCAGCGAGACACATGGTGTGGTTTACCATTACTACCACAAACATGACATTAACATCCATAGTTTACTAAATCATAAGTTATACATGGGTGGTCTCAGAGGTCAGTGCTGTTCTCATAACAGTGGATAAGGTTGCCTCAGTTTCTGGAATATGCAAAATCAACCTAAATTTAATATTCATACATAACATAATATTCCATCATAACCATTATGTAGATGGAATGAACCATTGACATCAAAGAGAATGAATACTAAATTCTCAACACTTTGAAATTGTGAACTTACCGATGTGAGTAACTCTCAAAATTGCTACTAGTGATTAAAGCAGAACCGTCACTGTATTCCCCTTCAGTCTCATCTCCGTGATTATTGACCATAGGAATTGGGTCAGAATGGAATTCAGATCCAGTTGGCCTTAAATGGGGATCGATCGAGAACTTGCGGACAGTTTTCGTTATATTCAACCTGTTCTGTAATATGGAATGTGGATTCACGTCATTTGGTCACACATACAAAAAAAGCAACAGTCCATACAAAATAAATTAGCATAAGTAGAATAAGAATTGGAAACTTTATCTTACAAGTAAAATGAAATCACCTAGAAGGGGGTAAATAAGTGATGTGCTATGGAATTAAAAACTTAAACTATAACAATTAATCAACAACTAAGTAATCAGGAAGTGAAGCTGAATTCCCCGTGAAGGACTCTAGAACATCTCAAGATTCCTCTATGATAAGAGTTGAGGTGCTAAGTAACTTTCTTGATGTGATATCAATACGTCACACAATGAGCAATATATCATAATAGCAATGTCAACAATAACAAGATGAGCAAAATAAGAGGAAACAGAGTTGAGAGAAATTGGCAAACAAAACACAAGCGATATGTTTTCGAGGTTCGGTCCCCTTGACCTACGTCCCCGCCTCCACTCCTCGCCCTCGGAGGATTCTAACTTTCCATTATATCACTTGGAACCAATACAATCTCACACTGGATCCCGCAAGACCCCGAGCTGCAACTCCTCACTATCCTCTCTCTAGAGGATCAACTCACAAAGAAATACCAGATAAAAGTGACCTCTCACAAGATCACAAACCCTCAATACACAATCCTACAATCCGATTTAGAAGAGAAATTTCAAAGATTGTGTGAATGAGAAAACTTGTAGAATGTAGAGTGGAAGCACAAACACTATTGAGAACTTTGAAAATCTTGTAAAATCTGCTTATCTCTTTAAAAACTATTGCAAAACTCTTGTTAATTGATATGATGGCTATCTACAGTACCCCTATTTATAGGGATACCAAATATAGTCATTCTATACCAAAATAGCCATTAGAAACAAGCCAAACAAGATTAAATCCAGCAAAATAGCCATTAAAAGTAATCTGCAGAGTTTCTGACACTTTGGCGGTCGACCGGGCGGTTGACCGGCTTCAAGCTAGAATATAGCCGTTGTCGTCGGTCGACCAGACAATCGACCAGCCAGAGCTCAGAGTTCATTTGAACTTTGATTGTCGACCGGCCAGAGCCAGTAAACAAGGAACTGAAGCAGCGGTCGACCGCGCGATCGATCGAGCTCAGAGTTTATACTCTGTGCAAGTTCTGTGCAACTCGGTAAACCGGGCGATCGACCTACAGAGTGTATAACTCTGGGGTGGTCGGCCGGGTTCAATCCAAAATCATATATTGAAATTCTTTTCAAATATTTTGACAACTTTTAAAACCATGCATAAAATAATATATATTTTATATAAGTAAACTTATGTAGATAGATATCTTACAGAGAAATTCTTGTATATAAAATCTACACTTATATACTAATTTTAAAAAATATTTCAAGATATAAACTCTGTTTTAAAAAAATAAATAGAAAAATTCTTTTTGTATATATCTCTTAAGCATTCCAATCATCTAAACTAGATTTTGACAAGCTAAATTCTTACATTGATCAAATACAAGCCAAGATTACAATCTTCTTCTTTGTGGTGCTTCTTTGCATCTAAAACTGATTCTTTGCTCTTGACTTCTCTACTTAGAATCATCTTTAGCTCATTCTTTGAAATTTGATCTTTCTTGACTGCTTCAATTTACTCTATTTGAGAATTAATTGAAGTTAAACTTAAACTTCTTGAAAAACCTGTATAATTTATAAACACTCAAAACAAAATATATTAGTAATAACTACATGAATTTTAAGATCATTAAAACAAATAGAGTGATTGTACCATTGGGTCAACAATCTCCCCATTTTTTATGATGACAAAACTCATAGAGTTATTTTAAAACAAATTGAAAAACTTCTAGTGAAGCTCTCCCTAAAATCATGCATATATAATTTAAGATTTAAACAAATGACAGAAAAAATTATCAACAAGAGCAGGTCACCACAAATGCATATAAGTAGGGGTGGCAATTGGGTCGGGTCGGGTCGACCTAACCCGATTACTGCTTGACCCATATAATAATCGGGTCGGGTCGACCCGACCCGATTATTATACGGGTCAAAAATTCAGACCCAGACCCGACCCATTCTTAGTCGGGTCAACCCGACCCGACCCATTTGACCCGATTATTAAATTTTAAATACAATTTTTTTACACTTTATTACCAAATTGTTGGGTGGTATAGTTATCATCACACTAAACACCACACACTAGAGGTCACGGGTTCAAAACTGGTCTTTCGCATATTTTTTGACAATTTGATTTAGGCGAAGGGGAGGACGCGGGGGCGACAGAGGAGGAGATCAAGGGGAGGAGGCCGAGGAGGAGAGAAAATAATCGGGTCTGGCGGGTCAAGCAGGTCTGGCGGGTTCGGGTCGACCCGGCCCATTTAATAATTGGGTCAGACGGGTCGACCCGATTACGACCCAAACCCGATTAGCACAAACCAGACCCGCTAACTTCGGGTCGGGTCAGGTCGGGTCTGGCGGGTCGCGACCCGTCTGCCACCCCTACATATAAGTGATATATAAATAAAAGTAATATGCATTAAATGGCCTCCATCCATCCAATTCGCCAACCTCCATTCAAATAAACACACTCACATACATACATACATACATATATATGTATGAAGATTGAAAGCAATTTCATAAGATTCATAATAAAACACATTCACAAAAATATTCAAACCATGACATTCACAGAAATATCCAAATCATGCCAAATATCGTATCCAAGGCAAATTCATTACAACCATAAAAACAAATATCCAAACTGAAATGTTATAAAGTTATTACAAGCCATAATGTTTTCAAAAACATAAAATAACTCTTAATCCCATCTTCTCATTCTTCTCTCCTTTTGTCAGCATCAAAACGAATGGGGAGGAAGAGATCACTCATGTGGTTGATCAGTACAGACGTCAAAGATCTCATCGGAGAAGAGTCGATCATCCAGTGGATCAGTGCCCTGCAAATATGTGCCTGTAGAATCAGTCGGTGCAATCCATGGATCAAACGATGGACCAGTAGGAGGCAAAGTGTAAGAGTATTCAGAGGGCATAGGAAGTGGACATCCATTGTAAGAGTACTCAGTGTCATTACAATCTTGCAAATAATGTTGAGCATTACAAATATGGACCAAGGTGTTCTAGAACTCATCTTGATTGGCACGGATTTCAACTTGTGTGGCACGAATCTCATCTTGGTTTGAGAGAACTCTCTCGAAAAGAGGTGGTATTGGTATGATCAAGTGAGAGGGTGTTCATTTGGTTCAACAACGCAGAGTATGGATCAGATGAGAATGAAGAAACTATATCAAGCTGAGGAGCATATGATGCAGATTGTTCTCCAGATACACGAGTAGCTGCATGCATCCTTTTCAGAAGAGTGTGATTTTCAGAAGAGTGTCATCACGCTAACAACAGGAGTAGCAGTATCACGAGATAAATCAACATTGTAATACTTGAAGATATGAGTGAACATCATCCCAAAAGGAAAATTCCTATTCGGGGCCATAAGAGAATCACAAAGCATGTAATCGAGAAAGAGTTTGG
The DNA here is from genome assembly GCA_038442645.1 of Agave tequilana. Classification (NCBI taxonomy): domain Eukaryota; kingdom Viridiplantae; phylum Streptophyta; class Magnoliopsida; order Asparagales; family Asparagaceae; genus Agave; species Agave tequilana. The sequence goes on from JAVJIF010016591.1 coordinate 75,873, forward strand.
GGGATATTGACCTGAATTCCTTTCTGTAGACAATAGATGAGCTGTAGTGCACAGCCTCTAGCATGGTTGTATTCACTAGATTTTGGGAGAATATTATGTAAAACGATTTTAGAAAAAATTTGAGAAATGAGAGTGAAATGATTCACTTTCTCATTTTCAAACAAAGCAAGATTATCATTACCGTGGAAAAAAGTTGAAGTTGTGACTCGTTCTCAGGATATTGATTAAAGGAGAGAAGATTGTGCTCAAAGATGTCTATCACCGCACACGGGAGCTTGAGAATTCTAACAGAAACTTCAAGGTGGAGTTTGAAATCAGTTTTTCCTACCCTACTATAGATAATATTTTTTCAACAAAATCAACACAATGATTGCAATAAATATGATCACAAGATTTGGGGGTAAACGAATTCCTTAATGGAAAGGAAGTGCCAAAGCTTGTGAGGCTCTAGGATCTGAGAAAGATTGAGGTAATCAAAATCACCAATGCCACAAACCTGCCTGAAATGACATTCTTCTTACAAAAAATATTATACTTATATTTGACATTTTCAGATAAAAGAAGAGAAACATTCAGTGGATTTCTTGGTTTAGAAGGTTGAGGTCTCTTATGGCTAGACATGATGAAAATCAAGAATTTTTTACTCAAATTCAAATGAGAAGAAAAAGAGATGAGTCAAGTAAATTACTCAAATAGAAGTTGAGAAAACTCCTTTAATCAACTTGAGATCACTAAGAATTCAGTGGTCTTGAAAGATTTGAAAGAAATTTTTGAGATGTAGTGGTGAATTTTAGAGAGAGAAACTATGGTTGGGTTAGAGAGGATGCTGACAGCAAAAGAAGGGGGAAATTGGGAACTAGGGTTTTCAAAACTCTGATATCGGGCAGACCCGACTATCGATCGACCCGGAGATCGCCGGCCCGCAGCAACTGCAAACTCTTTAGTTTTTTCAGTCGACCGTGCAATTGACCATCCAGCAAACGATTTGCAGTACAAAGCTGTGATCGACCAGGCAGAGAGAATATTTCTCTCTCAGTATCTTGGTCGACCGGGTGGCCGGCCGATAAGAATGCAAAGTTTGTAGTTGTGGGCTGGTCGACCGACAATTGGGTCTTCCCGATATCAGAGTTTTGAAAACCCTAATTCCCTATTTTCCCTTCTTCCTTTTGTTGTCGACGCCCTCTCTAACCCAACCTAGTTTCTCTCTAAAATCTACCACTATATCTCAAAATTTTCTTCTAAGTCTTTCGAGATCCACTCAAGTCCTAGTGATCTTAAGTTGATTAGAAGAGTTTTCTCAACTTTTATTTGGGTAATTTACTTGATCTCATCTCTTTTTCATCTCATTTCAATTTCAGTTAAAATTTCTTGATTTTCACCATGTCTAGTCACAAGAGACCTCGTGGTGAACCTTCCAAAAATAAGAAATTCACTGAATTTTGGTTTAGTATTGTTTCTCTTCTTTTATCTGAAAATGTCTAATATAAGTATAATATTTTTCATAAGAAGAATGTCATTTCGGGTTGGTTTGTGGTCATTAATAATTTTGGGATCCTAGAGCCCCACAAGCTTAGGCGTTTCCTTTCCATCAAGGAATATGTTTACCCTAATCTTATAATCCAATTTTATTACAATCTTTATGTTGAAAAGATGTTATCTAGAAGAGGGTAAGAGGAAAACTGATCTCAAACTCTACCTTGAAGTTTTTGCTAGAATTCTCAAGCTCCCATGTGCAAGGATAGACATCTTTGAGCGCAATCTTCTCTCTTTTGATCAGTATCCTGAAAACGAGTCATGTGCCACAACTTCAACCCTGGTCCACGGCGATGATAATCCTGCTTTGTTTGAAAATGAGGAAGTGAAGCATTTCACTCTCATTTCTCAAATTCTTGTCAAAATTGTTTTACATAATATTCTCCCAAAATCTCGTGAACACAGCCATGCTAGAGGCTGTGCACCCTGCTCAGCTATTGTCTCCAAAAGAAAATTCAAGTCAATATCCCCAAACTCTTGCATGCTTTGTAATTCTCTCATGGTTCCGAATAGGAATCTTTCTTTTTATGATGATGTTGACTCATATCTTCAAGTATTACAATGTTGATTTCTATTGTGATACTGCTACTCCTGTCGTTAGCATTGATCACACTCTTCTGAAGAGGATGCATGCAGTGCATCTCGAGAACTTGCATCATGTGCTCCTCCTTAGGTTGATATAGCTTTTTCATCCTCATCTGATTCATACTCTGCATTACTGAACCAAATGAACACCATCTCATTTGGTCATACCAACACCACTTCTATTCTCGAAAGTCATCTCAAACCAGATGAGATTTATGCCGCATAAATTGAAATCCGTTCCAATCAAGATGAGTTCTGAAACATCTTGGTCCACATTTGTAATGTTCAAACGTTATCTGCAAGATTGCAATGACACTGAGTACTCTTACAATAGATGGCTACTTCTCATGTCCTTCGGATACTATTACCCTTTACCTCCTACCAGTCCTCTATTTGAGTCATGGATTGCACCGATTGATTCTACAGATTGATTCTACAGGCACACATCAGCAGGCCACTGATTCACTGGATGATCAGTTCTTTCCGATAAGGAGATTTTTGCCGCCTCTACTGATCAACCACATGAGAGATCTCTTCCTCCCTTTCTTTTTGATGTTGACAAAAAATGAGAGAAGGATGAGAAGATAGGATTAGGAGTTATTTTATGTTTTGAAAACATTATGGCTTGTAATAACTTTATGTCATCTCAGTTTGAACATTTGTCTTTATGATTTGTAATGAATTTATCTTGGATATGATATTTGGTATGGTTTGGCTATTTCTGTGAATGTCATGGTTTGGATATTTCTGTGAATGTTGTTTATTATGAATCTGATGAAATTGCTTTAAATCTTCATAGATATGTGTGTGTATTTATTTGAATGGATGATGGTGGATTGGATGGATGGAGGTCGTTTAATGCATATTGCTTTTATTGATATACCACTTATATGCATGTGTGTTGACCTGCTCCTGTTGATAAATCTTTTTGTCATTTGTTTAAAGTTAAAATTATATGTGCATGACTTTAGGAGGAGCTTCACTAGAAGCTTTTTCAATTTGTTTTAAAATAACTCTATGAGTTTTGTCATCATCAAAATAAGAAAAATTGTTGACCCAATGGTACAATCACTCTATTTGTTTTGATGATTCCAAAATTCATGTTGTACTAACAGATTTTGTTTGAGTGTTTATAAATTTTACAAATTTTTCAAGAAGTCTAAGTTTAGCTTCAATCAATTCTCACATAGAGTAATTTGAAGCAACTAAGAAGGATTAAGTTTCAAAAAATAATCTAAGAATGATTCAAGTAGAGAAGTCAAAAGCAAAGAATCAATTTTGGATGCAAAAAAGCACCACAAAGAAGACTTGTAATCTTGGCTTGTATTTGATCAATGTAAGAATTTAGCTTCTCAAAATCTAATTTAGATGATTGGAATGATTAAGAGATACACTCACAAAAAGAATTTCCTATTATTTTAGAAAGGAAAATTCTTTTTTGTGTGTATCTCTTTAGCATTCCAATCATCCAAACTAAATTTTGACAAGCTAAATTCTTACATTGATCAAATACAAGCCAAGATTACAAATCTTCTTCTTCGTGGTGCTTCTTTGCATCCAAAACTGATTCTTTGCTCGACTTTTCTATTTAGAATCATCCTTAACCATTCTTTGAAACTTGATCATTTTTTACTCCTTCAATTTACTCCATGTGAGAATTGATTAAAGCTAAACTTAGACTTCTTAAAAAACCTGTAGAATTTATAAAAACACTCAAACAAAATATGTTAGTACTAACTACATGAATTTTGAAATTATCAAAACAAATTGAGTGATTGTACCATTAGTCAACATAAAGGACCTAAGACCATACAAAAAATGAAACCAAGGGAAAACATCTTAGAAAAATTGGCTTTAAACCAGATGTCAGGAAACCAGCTGCCAAATCATTTGCCAGATCTTAGAAGATAAAGAGAACTACGGAAGAGATTCCTACTTATAGAAAACTAGACAACAGGTTTATAACAATGGCTATTTTGGTTGTTTGCACAAAGTATAGAACAAGGATAATGTTAAACAACAAGTAGGTACTAGGTTCCAATGTGTATTGCTCAAGGTACCCTGTATTTCACCAATAACAATTAGTGAGTACAAAAATGATAAACCCAGTGCATAGATATATCTATGCATACAAGCATATTTACATACAGTATGATATAGGTTAAGCCAAAGAACCCAATAACATGACAATATAACAAATTAAGCAATAGCAAACTGATAGGAAAGCTAGAGTAACATGTTCAAGGTCTGACAGACATTATCACTATCAAACACAAAAAAAAAAAAAATGTATACTAAAAGCATGAGGATATGAAAACTGATAGAGACAAACTTACAGTTCCCAATATATCGCTCACATCAACTGAGGCAAACTCACAGGATAGTGCAGGAAAACTGCAAAATAATGATATGAAGAAACGTCAGACAATAAATTTTGTAATGCACTGTTTATCACGCATATACAATTGTAAAGATGGTAGGGTGAAACCACTATGACAATGTATTGATTATTATTAGATGTACTTTCTGGTTACTTAGAACATTGCTGGAACTGCAGATAAGGTAGTATTATGTTTCTGAATATGATATTCAGATTTTAATTTCCATGAGCTGAATAACTAGTTTTTGTATATTCCAGAGACAGATCATACATCTCATAAATTCTTAAAATGAAAATTTTTATGATAAGTCAAATGATTTCACAAGGATTTCTTCATATCAGATAACATGTGACTTTAAGTTGTTGTTACCCTTCAGATTGTCACCAGGTACAGTTAAAGTACAAAGCCTTGTGGGTAGGTGCAGTGTCATATAGAATGACACAAATTTTAGGTGTTCATATCATTTTCTTAGCCACTGAAATTACAAAATAACAAAATTTTCCATGCATCTCTCAACAAAAGATCTCATCTTTCCTTGCATAAGAATAAAACTGTACTAGTGATTCTAAAAACCAGTGCAGATCCCTTTCACTCTCGTAAGCCTAGCATGCCTTGCATAAGGTACGGCAATTACAACCATATAACATACTTTCGTACTGAATAATTGCTAAAATTGTATGTGAGTGTATGTGATCTATACTATAATTTCAAGTATTTTGATGATATGTATTAACTTATAAATTAACTACTAATGAGTTTGTGTTAGTAGTTTTGTCTTAATACTAGATAAGACAAAGTAAAAGAATGATGGATGGATTATGCTAAATTGTCACTCACATCTAGATGGAGGATGGAAGGATGATAAATTCCACAAATTCAAGTTCAATAAGCAAAATCAAGCTACACAAGAGCCTTTGGAGCAAAAAAGAATCAAGCTTCAACTTTCATATTCATAGAAAAATATGTGAGTAATTAAAAAGTAAATTTAATTATCTTCATTTGGCACCTATAGGAATTCTTAGTATTCAAATCTCTCCATTCTTAAGAATTCCCAAAATTGATCATAGCTCATAAGACTAAGTTTCTTGATCAATATATCTCATTCTGTCAGAAAATTTGAGTGGTAGAATGCAAATG
>JAVJIF010016592.1:0-78215 GCA_038442645.1 Agave tequilana
GAGAGAACAAGAGAGAGAGCAGGAGGGAGAGAGAGTCATGGGGCTGCTCACGCAGCCCTGATCAAGGGGGTCCACGGCCCCCTACCGGCCAGGATGCCGGCCGGCGGCGGCCCTGGCCGCCGGCGGCGCTCAACAGGGGAGGAGAGAAGGAATGGGGGGCTGCCGCCCCCCTTCCTCACACCAGCCCAGGCCAGCGGCCTGGGCTGGTCCTGCTGCAGCCCCCTGCTGCGGCCAGGGGGGCGCAGAGCCCTGCGCCGGCCGCCGTGGCCGGCGCAGGCCGGGGTGGCCTCCGGCCACCCCCAAAAGAGAGGGGGAAGGGAGAGGGCTGCTGCCCCCTCCAGGCCCGCGCACAGGGGGCCAGGTGGCCCCCTGGCCGCGCCCAGCCGGCGCTCAGGCCGCCGCGGCGCGCCGGCGGCGATCGGTCCCCACCGTGTCGCCGGAGAGATGAGGAGGCGGCGGTCGTGGGCGCCAGCAGGAGGAAGGAAAGGAAAAAAGAAAAAAGAAAAAAGAAAAAGAAAAAGAAAAGGGAAAAGAAAATGAATTAAAAAGAGAGGGGGGATGGTTAGGTGGAGATATTTGTTGATGAGGTGGAGAAAATGGAAGTGTGTGGAAGTTGGTGGAAAAAGGAAGGAAAAGAAAGGAAAAGAAAGAAAGAAAGATAAAAAAATAATATATAATAATAAGGTTGAAAAATCGACTGTCTCCGAAAAATCCCCAAAAATACCCGGAGGTGGAAAACGTCATCCTGATGAATAATATGAAATCGGTTTTCAGAAATAAAATCTCATTTTCAAATTAAAAATCTGGAAGTCAACCGCCGATACCGGTCTATCCCGGGTCGGCCGGATTTTGATAAATTCCGAAAAATCCCAGAAAATGTATTAAAGAATAAAATATGATTTTAAGACATAAAGTGAAAGCGGAATTCAGAAATCAATTCCGATTGTAAACTAAAAATCCTGGAATCAGTTAACTACCGACTCCGAAGGAATTTTCATAAAATCATAAAATCCTCAGAAAATGAATGTAGGTAGAAAATATGATTCTGAGAGATAATATCTAAAGGACCATCTAAAAATTCCTAGCTGTTTGTGAAATAAAAATACTGGAATCGGTTATCTACCGACTCCGGTGGAATATCCATAAATTCGTAAAATCCTCAGAAAAAGGATTTAGGTAGGAAATATTACTCTAAGAAGAATCGTCTAAAGACTCTTCGAGAAATTCCAAGTGGTTTGTGAATTAAAAATCCGGGAAGCGGTCAGCGACACTGGCCGGTACCGGTTTTGAAGAAATTCATTTTAATTCAGGAAAAATCTAGAAAATCATAGAAAATATATAATAATGGAAAATAATATTTAAAACTAAAATCGGTCAAATCTAATCACCGAAAGACCAAATCGAATAATATACTATAATCGAGTTCCTGGTTCGGACTGGGACTGACTCCGAGTCCACGAATCCAAATCCAAGACAAAAACAATCATATAAGGAATTCATAAAAGCAAAACAAATAACAGAAACAAATCGAAAAATACGATCGGAAAATCTGAATACGCAACTAAGTACGTATTCCGGGAACGGGGTATTACAATATACATTCATGAAGAGGAAGACACTAAGTTAACTTCCCTACATACATGCATTACATGAAGAAAGGATGACAAGCCCTAATTCACATAATACATAATATGCAATGCATAAGAGGAGATGTGAAGCTCCCCTACACACGTGTACTGCATAAAGAAGAGTTGTCAAGCTCCTTAATATAAGATACACTCAACATGAATCTATATGTGGAAGAGATGTTAAGCTCTCCTTGCATATAGGCATATAAATCAAAACATTTTTAATTTTCTTATTAAAATAAAATTTTGAGATATCTTAGTAAATCACATTTTAAGATATCAATTGTAAATAAACATTACAAATTTTGAATTTTTTTATTGAAGTTGAAACATTTTTGTATCTTGATACCAATGAAAAATATGGATACCAATTGAATAAATAGATCAATATAGTGCATCATGATACCAAATTGAAGGTAAACAAATAAACATCTTGATATCAATTGAAAGTATTTTTCATTTTGAACAAATGATACCAAATTAAAATCAATATTCATTTTTCAATTATTTTTCATCATAAAGTATGGGAGTGAAAATCAAAGGTAAACAAAATACCAATTGAAAGATAAAATATGAATTTTCCTCCCCCTTTATGAAATACCAAATAAAACGATGCATAAGCTTGTATTAGGATACCAATTGAAACATAATCAATTGAGATAAGATAATCATAAAAAATCAAGCTTAGCATACCCAAAATTTGTGTTTTCATATATCCTTAAGCACAAATAAAGCATATATATGTATGAAAAGTTAGATACCAATCAAAATTGATACTATATGAAGTGTAAGCATACATATATCAAAACATCTATATGAGTATACAAAAAAATGTCAATATTGATATCAATTGAAAACATAATATGGTCAAGTGTATAACTCATATTCCTACCACCACCCATTTCATGCACAAGTTTAAAAAGATTTCAATAATAAGCATACAAGGCATGGTCGCCCAACCAACCGCCCTTGAATGGATAGGGTTTTCAAAAATAGGTTTGAAAATATAGTATGTTTGAAAAGCTTTACCACAATGAATAATACGAACTAGTTTTAACAAAAATTTGAACACTAGTACGAAATCCTTCAAGCAAGGAATAAAACAAAATTATATTCCATGAAACATGAAAATCATCAAAATGATTTAATCTTCAAGGTATATGTATGTTTTGACAAAACAAAAAGTATACATACATATCCCTACACACAATTGAGTCCATAATAAAGATTTGCATGAAAGCAAATGACTCAAGGGGTATACATGTATATCTTAAGGTTTGGCAAAATAGACATATACATGAAGTGAAACACATGATCATAAAACATGTCCAAGATGAGGAATACAAGTTAAATGTATGAATCATCAAAACTAGGCTATACTAGTACATTTAACAAGCACAAATGAGCATTTAAGCACAAATATATAAAAGTCTATTGTGGCACACTAGATGTACAAGTATATATCCAAGTTTTAATGAAAACTAACATCCAAACATGTAATCAAATCATGAAGCATAAAATGAGACATAAATCAATATGATAAACATAAATACGATGTAAATGCACATGCATTAGAACTATGATATACATAATAGCTAAACAATGGTGAGAACATAACATATGGGTCCATATAAACATGGGTGATCTCAAATGCTATACATGCATGTTAACGATCTAATAATCATGGCATTTAACATACTAATTAAAACATGCTAAAACTCAATAATGTAGAAAGCATGTAAATATAATGGGAGTTACAGATCGTTACCAAAAACTATGAAGGCAACTCTCCAAGTCTCCAAAAAGGTGGTCCTCCCACCAAACTCTCCTTGAAAGTGATGCAACTAAATTATCCTCTTTAAGCTCGGAACGCATTTACCTCAAGGCACCATCACTCTCACGTCACTGCGAGAGCCCACACTTACATCAAATACAATAGGGGTAGTCTTTGGTACCTACACTCTTTTGGATCCATGGGGGTTAGCTCCTTTCCTAACCCAAACAAACTTAGTTGCTAAATTTACATCATGTATACGATCATAACAAAACTTAGCAAGGTGGCCCTTACGTCCACAATGTGTACAAGTGTACACATGAGCATACTTTGTGTGATGGGTGTGACCTGAGAAGCATGTGTATGCCGTGTATGGTGTGCATGCATAGAAGGACTTGTTTCTTTCGAAATAAAGATTCCAAACGTGTATGATTCATAGCACAATGGCTCAAAATGGAGCCCAAACATCCATATTGTTCTTTAACAAATTTATATCATTTTCAATGTTAGAAGAAGTGGAGCATGCAATACGTGAGCTAGGTGATGAAGCTACACTAGCATGGCAAACATGTGAATCAATATCAATTTTTAAAGATTCATTATCATTTAAGCAAACTTCTAAATCTTTTGAAATAGAATCAATTTTTATTTTTAAAGAATCATTCTCTTGTACAACAAAATCAAGTTTTAAAGACAAGTTTTCATTTTTCTTTAATATCATTACAATTATTTTATTTTTCAAAAACTCATTTTCATTTAGGGCAAGGTCTAGTTGGGATTTAAGTGAGTTACATTCACTTGAAATCTCTTCTTCTCTTGCAAAATATTTTCAAGTGTAGAAGATAAGTTTTTATTTTCTTCTTTAAACCAATATTATCCTTTTTCAAAAGTTTATATTTTTCAAGTAATTTTCACACCTTTTAGCAAGTTCATTATTTATGGCTTAAGCCTCCATACACTCATTGCAATAGGAACTAGAATTAGCATCTAGTTGAGTTTCTGATTGTACCTCAAGGGAGTCATTCCCTTGGACCATGAAGCAATGTTCGTCGGACTTGTCTCTCCTAGATCTCCTCTGCTTATCAATAATCTTTGATAACTCGGGAGAAGTCAAAATGCTCCATACTGCAAAAGCCGAATCATAGAGAGAAAAGCATATGTAAATAATCTTTATGAAGAGATGCTCTTAGTGCCTTTAGAGCTATTGCATTGGCCTCTATATGCTTGCTATCATTAGGGTAGGATTCCCTGGTAATGGCAAGGTAAACATGCAAGCCTAGGGTTTTAAATGACAACTCATAAGAACCTTCCATATGTCAAGTCTAGAGATATCAAACTTGGGAGGAACATCCATCAGTGCAAACTATATGTGTGCAAATGCAAATACAAATGAAGATTAGCAAAATCAAGATCACACTCCTAGGTGGTTAAACCAAATATCAGGAGCGTAGGCTCTGATACCAATTGAAGGTACACCTGAAGGGGGGTGAATAGGTGTACGTCTAATCTAATGAACTAAATGCGGAAATTAAAACTAAATTGCAACAACACTTAATGCAACCAACCGGTAAAGGGCTCTGAACTAACTCCTCTTGATTCCTCTGAATAAGAGTTGAGGCGCTATATGAAGCTCTCGTGATTAAGCACAAGTGAGGCACACACAAACAAGCTAAGCATATAATGAATGTATAACAATATAAATGATGCAATGGCACAACATAAAGAGAGAGAGTTAGAGTCAATGGATTAAGCACACAATAATATTTGTTTCGAGGTTCGAGCACCCAGATCTACGTCTCCGCCTTCACACAGAAGGATTTCCAATCCACTTGTCCACACAGGACTCCCACACATGGAACCTCCACTGAGAATTTGGGGCAATTATAATATGGAATACACAACCCTCTCTCAACCAAAACAACCTCTACACTTAGAGGCTAGGCACAAAGCCACCACAATATACACCTCACAAATGAGGGATAAGCACAAAGCCAAACAAGGATCACCTCACACTTGAGGGATACAACCCAATTCACAACCTCCTCTACATTAAGAGGGAAAGGCACAAAGCCAAGCAATGATAAGGGTTTACAACTTGGTGATCAAAAGACCACAAACCAATTTCTTTTCACAAAAATAATGATCCTATAGAGAGGATAGAATGATAAGCTCAAGTGTGGAAAACAAAGTGTTTTTAACTAAAAAAATCACTTAGGAAACTCTCCAAAAAGATATAGAATTTTAGATCAAAAACAATTCTCAAAAGACTATTTTCTTTGAAATAACAAAACACTTTAAAAACAAATAGAGAATAGGAATTTGAACTCAAAAACTTTTTGCTGTAAAACACTTAGGAAGTAGGAAAATTTAGCTCTAAAAATTCTTGGAGAAAACCTCTCTCAAATGGGGTTTTTATAGCCTCTTTTAAAAAACTAGTCGTTGCAGCCAAAAATGGTCAGAATTGACCATCTGGTCGACCGCTGGTCGACCGGCCAATGGTCTAAATTTGACCGTTAGCGACTGTCGGTCAACCGCCCGGTCGACCGCGCCCAGAACCAGAGAGCAACGGCTCTCTGGCCGGTCGACCGCCCGGTTGACCGGAACAACCCGAGAGTGGGTTGCTTTCAGTCGGTCGACCGGCCCAAAGGCTGGCTGCGTGCACGTTCCTTGTGCACGTCCGGTCGACCGGAACGGTTGACCGGCTCCTAGTCCGGTCGACCGCCAGGGCATGGCAGAAACAATTTTGGGACAGAAAAACTGGGTTTTAATTTTTAAAATAAATCCCATAAAAGTTCTAAAATTCCACAAAAATAAGTTCTAACATTATATTTGATATACAAACATGTGTGAAAAATTTCAACACATATTTCAAACAATTGAACCATTTTTGTGACTTACAAATTTTGCCGAAAACCAAAAACTGTATTTTCTAAAATTTGGTTTTTTCAAATGGAAATCCGATTTCTCCAAAACTCATCCAAATACAAAAAAACATGATATTTAAACAACTTTTAGGCATGTAGTATATGGATATACTCCAATATACATATAAAGATATATATCAATATTTTTGATATTAAATCTGAAAATATGTTTTGTTAAAACACAAAACTCCAAACACATGAATAGGCATATCAAAATAAGTTTGTCTAAGTCTATGAAGCATACATGTATATAGAACAATTCTAATATACATTAAACCATGTAAACTTGTTTTGAATCTATGTATTCATGAAAATCAAGATCGGTTAAACCAAAACATGAAACGTTTGTGTGTTGTGAACTTGAGCATATCACACTATCTAGTCTTTACAAATGGATCTAAAAACAAAACTAAACTATGTACCGAAGTCTTCTTGATGAACTCCGTCTTCAAGCCGACTCCATCCAAACCGTGATCCACCGAGTTTGACTCTAATGAGTGCTATATATGATCTTGATGCTCGGGCTCTTGAATCACTATGTGAGAAGCTCCAAAACACCTTTGTTGAAGCTAATCACCTACCAATATCTTGGTTAAGGATCTGAAACTAAACATCACAAGATTATTAGTAAACATAACTACATGAGTTAATCATTATCAAAACTAGAGTGGAAGGCCTCTGGGCCAACAACTTGCCCCCAGGTCAAGGAGTGCTCTGCTGATTTCTATTTATCCTATGGTGCAAGAAATTGTAGGACATCTAGGATCTTTGTATTTCACTAGAATAGGACCAGACAGAATTTCGCTTATGTTGTTACAAGAACACTTTCTTGGGCACATTCGCCTTTCTCTTCTTCGTACACATATCCTTAAGAATTTGGCATAGGCTAGGACTTGTTGGATAGCGTCAAGAAGAGGCACATTCAGTTTGACCTGATTAAACATCTCAAGTATTTTTTTCCATGTGCATGTTCTTATTATTGTTCTTAATCCTATTGGGAAAGGGTGCTATAGGCTTATGAACTTGTTCAGCAGCTGTGTCTTTGTCAGACGTTTATGGAGCAGATTGGGGGAGCTGGCAGATGTGGAAGCAGGAGCAGGATCAATGTGAGTGAGATTTTTCTACTGGTAGACCTGGTTGTCCACCTTCTTTCCTGATCGAAGAGTATGAACAACATTGCACTGGTTGATCTGAGGATCCTGAATTTCATATGCTTGATTGGAGTTCTTAGGGTTAACTAGCGGGTGACTAGGTAAAATACCCTTTGGTTTTTCACTTAGAGCTAGCTATTTGACTCATCTGCATTTCCAATATTATATGGCTTGTGAATGGTTGCTCAACATTTGTCCTTAATTTTGCATGAAGGAGGCTTGGAACTTCATAAATGCCTCCATACTTTCCTCCAATTTACTGAATTTCTCCTCCATTAGTAAACTTTGGTAGGAGGAAGATGGAGCTTGACTGAAAAAATTGTTTGATGATTGGGATGATGGAGATTATTGGGAAAATTTGGCCTGGGAGAATTGTTCTGGGCCCAAGAGAAATTTGGGTGATTTCTCCAACCGAGATTGTACGTTTGCGAGTAAGGATTATGTGGCGGCTGTGAGTAGGCCGCATTCATATGTTCCGATGGCACTTGGTGAGTCTGAAAAAGAGGACACTCTTCAAAAACATGGTTCGATGCCTGACAGTATGAACAACCTGTATTGTGAATTGGTGGTGGGTTGATTTAGTTGACATTGGCTGGCTCTGTTGTTTCTAGAGCCTCTATTCTCCTCATCAGGGTTGCGATCTTAGCTTCAGCAGCTATGAATGATTTTAGGGATATGAGCCTTCCTTTCGAAGTTATAGACTATGAATTCCTTGGTTCTTTTAAGGTTGGCTCCTATTGCAGGGTTTTCTCAGCTAGATCCTCAAACAAATCCCAACCTGATTTTCATCCTTTTGCAAGAACTCTCTCTGACACATGGTTTCTAACAGGATTTTCGTTTGATAATTCAAACCATCATAGAGAATCTGGCACTGACGCCATTTCTCTAAACCGTGATGAGGGCACTGAGCTAGGAGATCTTTGAATCATTCAAAGTATCTCCAGAATGGTTCACTCTGTTCTTAACTAAACTGCATGATATTCTTTTTGATGATGCAGTTTGTGAATTTGGTAGAATTTCTTCAAGAAGGCCTTGACGAAATCATCTCACGTTGCAACTGAATTTACAACCAAACTGTACAACCATTTCTTAGTTAGGTCCTATAAGGAAAAGAGAATGAAACGTAATCCAACGACATCATCTCCTAACTGGGGAATGCGCATCATGAGGCATACTTTTTCAAATTCCCTAACAAAGAAGTATGCATCCTCCGATTCTAAACCATGAAATTTTAAAAGAGTGTTGATGAATTGAGGCTTTAATTCAAAGTTATTTCTATTTGTCTCGATAGTTTTATACAAGATGGCAGTGAGGTTCTGATCGGGTAAAACCTATCCTGAAGCGATGCCATCACTGGTTCTAGATGTAAGGGTAGAGAAGTATTTCTGGTTAATCTGGAAGTAATAGGATCTCTCACCCACTCTTGCATGCAGCACACCACAAATAACGTATAGACAACAAACAATTGAAAAGAATAAAAACAAACAAAAAGAAAGATAAACAACCACCAGCCTTAGTCTAAGGTATCTGGACCTAGACGACTTTTAACTGATCAATTTTCTAGGGGAGGTGGTTGCAGGAAATCGACTGCAAGTTAATCGGCCAGGAAAGACCAAAACTCGGTGGGAGGTATCTGCGTGTGAGCCTCAGGCCTTAATTACGCCAAACCACGGAGCTTTCAAGACTTAACCTCTCAATCTTCTTTCCTTAGACATCGATTTTGCAGGAGTAAAGTTCTTACAATTTTCACCCTTGGTTAATCTCTTAGTGAGTCCGAGATGTCCCTAGGGCCAACTTCTATCAATTTTTAATTAAGGCTTTGGATAGTGTGAGTGCACTTGGAGATGATTTTTGGACTAAGAAAGGGTGATGAAATCCCCACCTTATCTTATTTATTTTGGGTTTTTCCCTTAATGTCAATTGTGCAAGTGTAAGTATATCACAATAAGATAATACTTAAAGCGATAAATCACTCCAAAATATTGGTCCTATTCTATATGAATACACACGTACCTTTCTCCAGCACTCTTCAACAGAAATTGAAATGAATTGAAAAAGACACGTGCCCTGAATGCAAGAGTCTAATTCGATTTTCAATTTAGTAACAAATGAATTTCTGTTGAATTATTACAAGTGTAAAGGTGAAGCATACAAGTGACTAAAAAATGGAGAAAGCAATTTGAGCGATTTTCGGCAACCCTGCAGAAGAGCTTTTGTTAGTATTTCAATCGAAAAAATTCACTTTTACACGAATTTTTTGAGGGCAAATGAATTCCTCGTGCAATGTCTTTGGCCACCACTCGTACTTCTCGTAATAGTTTGCTCCTTGGTACTTCTCCTACATACAAAAATAAAGAAAAATCTTTAGTGTTGAACAATAAAGTTGTTCCCTCCCCAGCAACGACACCAAAATTTGATCGGCAAAAAAGCATGCACACATATAAGTAAAGGAATGTGGGTCGATGTTACTGCTCTTGCGATTCTTCCATAGTAGCAAAGTGGCTATACGGGTCGTGTCCACAAGGAGGGAGAGCGATGGAAGCTTTGATACGGCTTCTTTGTTCAAAGTAAAGAGAAAGTTCTTTGTTTCAAATAAAGAATCGAAAGGAAAACAAGTATTGTTTCAAAGATTTTTGGATTTGGTTGATATTTGTAAAGATGAGTTTCCTTAAAGGTAAAAACGCATGGCTAACTTTCTACTAAGTGCTCCCACTAATTTCTAACTTCTTGAAGATGGCCTCACGATGATCATAGGTAAGCATAACCTTTATGCATAGGAACTATTCACGTTGGAGACCGAATGAAAGTCCTTCCTTTAACTAGTTTTACACCGCAAAACTTGAACATTCTCTTATCAAGATACAATCGAAGGCGAGAATAAGAGAAGAAATAAGTGCACAAATGATATCGGTAAAGATTAATAGGAATACCTCTAATTTACAAAGACAAGTAAAGTTTACAATTTATAAATCATCTAAAACCTGTTAAGCATGAAATATAAGAAAACGAATACTTGCAAGTAAGTTAGAGTTAGAACCCTCATCTTAAGATGTCATAACTCTCGTTTGCACAAGCCTTGTTTGATACTATTGACTTATTTGGGTTATCGATCAAGTTATTAGAGATTAGTGGGTTAGTAGTTAGTTAGCCATGCAATGAAAGAGTTAGTTAAATATGAGTAAGAAATGAAAACAACAAGAGAGAAAAAGTAAAGAGAAGAAGTATTACACTAAAACAAGAAAGTAATGGCAAATGAAAACACCAGGAAAATGGAAAGAAGAAAGAGTAGTATTACTTGTATAAGCTTGTCACCTTCAAATACAACTTTTACACACTCTCTCTTTCACTCTAATGGCTAAACTAACTAGAAGAAGGAGAAATATAAAAACAACTAAAATCCTAGAAACAAACCAACAACAATGCTCTAAAATCTCTGGATATCTCCCTGAAGAACACCCAAAGGGGGTATTTATAGGCACCAGGGAAAAGGGAGCCAGGGGACAACCTCTGGCCCAAAACGTCGGTGCGGCCGCGCCAGTACGGCCGCGAAAACGCGGCCAGAGCCGCGTTTCCGCAGCTGTACTGAAGCGGCGCGCGCAACGTCGCCTGCTGTGTAGCGTCGCTCGGTCTTCTGTCAGTTGTACTTTCTGAATTTTAGATTTGATCTCCCTGGTTTGACAGAATCTCCTCCTAAGGTCAATGGCTACTTTGTAAGCCTTTAATCACCCATTAAATAGTGATTTAGCGTCTTCTTCTTCATTGCACACCATGTACCGAGCATTATACAAGCAAACCATTATTAGCAGTATTTTATATAAGATTAATGTACAGATGTGATAAAAATTATGCAATATTAGAGACTAATCACCTGAAGGTCTCTTCAAGACACGGTCAAATCAGACTTCTTTCTGCTTTCCTTTCCTGACATCAGGACTGAAGTCAGAACAGATATTTCTACTGACGTCATTAGCTATTGTGTCTCGTCAGTAGTTTCCTCATACTGTCTTAGGTATTATTTTTCAGACCAAGTACCTGTTGGTTGAGGTGCATCAGCCTGTATCGTGAAAGTATGCCTCTCATTTTCTAAATCGCTGAGAGAAGTTGTTGTTACGTTGTTATCATCTGGTAAAATAGAGACAATGTTGCAAGATTTTTCCTTTGATTTGGATTTCTTTGAATCCCATCGTTTATCTTGAGCAAGATTTGGGTGTACCCACATGATTTTCCCAGTCTTCAATGTCACGGGAATAAGACCTTTAGCCTCCAGCTGCTTAGCTGAAGGATTATTTATCTCCAGTCATGCCTTAGGGATTGGAGGAGATCCATTAGGGACTGTGATTTTTAGCAGAGTGCCGAACTGAAGAGTCACTATGTTTGTGGTGACTTTATTTTGTTCTAATTTCAAAGTCAGAACTCCAGCATCAATCAAAGCCTGAATTTTGTTCTTGAGGATAAAGCATTTGTTGGTAGGATGATGAACCATTCTATGAAAGAGGTAATAATTGGGATCATTTGTGCGTCCCACTTTGTTAGGGCGTTGAGCCTCCAGCAGCTTCAACTTGTTCCCCTTTTGGAGCAAGTGGAATATTGTAACTACTTGCTCAGATTTGAAGGAGTATTGCTTCGGAAGAGACTTGAACTCCTGATTATTGACGTCGCTCTTCTTAGTCTCTGGAGGAGTATCCCCCGACAATTCAACGAAAAAAGTCTATTTCCCTTTGGTTTAGGAAGATTGCGCCATCTCGCCGCGTCCTTTGTTGTTCAGACCCCATTTTTATTTGGGTATGGAAGGTTCAAACTTTTTAGCTAACTTCTCGGCTATTTTAGCTTGCTCAACCAATTTTTTCCAGGTATGGCCTTTAACAGTTTTAATGCAAATCTCTACTTGATCCAGGAAGTTGTGCCACATGTCTGAGATAACATAGGTAATGGCATCCCTGCTGGACACATCAGAGATAAGTTTCTGAACCGTTCAATATAATTACGGACGGATTCTCCTTTTTTTGCACAGTGGAGGAAGTTTATCCATGGTTATCTCAGTGTCATCCTTGTTGGCCCAGAGGCCTTCCACTCTAGTTTTGATGATGATTAACTCATTTAGTTATGTGTGCTAATAATCTTGTGATTTTAGTTTCAGATCATTAATCAAGTTATTAGTAAGTGATTAGCTTCAACAAGATGATTTGGAAGCTTTCACATGTTAATTCAAGAGCCCAGCGTCAAAGATCATATATAGCACTTGCTCGGTGGATCAAGGAGTTTGGATCGAGTCGGTTTGGAGATTGCGCTCTACAAGAAGACTTCGGTACTATAGTTTAGTTTTGTGTTTAGATCCAAATTGTAAAGATTAGAATAGTATGATATGCTCAAGTTCACAACACACACGTTTCATGTTTTGAATATTGGTTTTCGGTTTTTCGGTTTTAGGTTTAACCGATCTTGGTTTGCATGAATAGATAGATTCAAAACAAGTTTACATGGTATAATGTATATTAGATTTATTCTATATACATGCATGCTTAATTTCCTAGACAAACTTAGTTTGATAGTCTATTTCATGTGTTTTATGTTTTGGTATTTTTGACAAAATATATTTTGGAATTAATGACAAAAACATGGATATATATATGTTTCATGTATATAGGATTATATCCATATACATCATGCCTAAATGTTGTTTAATATCATGTTTTTGTATTTGGATAAGTTTTGGACAAAATGTATTTTCTATTCAAAAATCCAAGTTTTAGAAAATATAAGTTTGGATTTTGGTAAAATGATAAGACACAAAAATGTTTGAAAATGTTTGTTATTTGTGATGAAATTTTTATCACAAGTTTATATTTCAATATAAAATGAGAAAACTAATTTTGTGTATTTTTACAAGTCTTTATGGATTTACTAGAATAATTTTTACCCTGTTTTTCTGACCCAGAACACTGGCTGACAGGCCAGTTCGGTCGACCGTGCGGTCGGCCGAACAATTGGCCGGTCGACCCAGAGGTCGACCGACGTGCATAGAACTGTGCACGTCTGGCAGCACAGTGGGACGGTCGGCCGGCCGACCGACCGGACCAGAGAGCAGAGCTCTCTGTTCTTTTCGGTCGACCGGGCGGTCGACCGTCAGTTGCCAACGGTCAAAATGTGACGGTTGGACGGTCGACGTGCGGTCGACCGGCAGGTCATTTCTGGCAGTTTTTGCTGCCAACGGCTATATTTTTCTGGGGGCTATAAATACCCCATTAATGGCCAGTTTTCCAGAAGATTTTTTGTGCGAATTTTTCCTTACTCTCTGGTGTTTTCACAGCAATCAAAAGAAGTTTTTGGATTTAAATTGAACAATCTATTTGGTGTTTTTGCTAAGGTTTGAAATATCAAAGAAAAGGGTTTTTGGGAAAAGAGTTTTGATTCAACTTCTATATCTTAGTTTCAGTTTTTTCCAAGGATTTTCTTTGTGATTTTGATTTCCATTCCATTGGTTTTCTCCACACTTGAGCTACATCTACTTTCTTATTCTATAGGATCTTTGTGTGGGAGAAAGAAATTGTTTGTGGTTGTTGTTTAGACCACCAAGTTGTAAAACCCAATTTTTGCTTGGCTTTGTGCCTTGGGTTGTATCCCTCAAGTGGTGAGGTGATCCTTGTTTGCTTTGTGCTAATCCCTCAAGTTGTGAGGTGATTGTTTTGTTGGATTGGAGATTGCCTCAAGGAGGAGGTTGTGGTTGTAAAGAGAGGAGTTGGGTACTCCTTGTGAGAGTTCTTTGTGGACTTGCTAGTGGATTAGAAATCCTTCGTGTGTCGAAGGCGGGGATGTAGAGCTGGGTGCTCGAACCTCGAAACATATCTTGTTGTTTGCGCTTAATCCATTGACTCTCTCTCTATCTCTCTCTTTACTTTGTGCCTTGCAACTATTCATATTGTGCATTCATAATTTTCTTAGCATTAGTCAACTTTGTGACCGTGGACTTAAAGTTATTTTTGATGATTCTTCTTGCAAGATTTTTGATGTTAAAACCAATGATTGTATTCTCACCGATTTTCGTGACAATAATGTTTATATCATTGACATGCTTAATATGGATTGTTCTACTAAATGCTTGGATGCTTATTTGTACCCATTAAATATGCTAGTATAGTCTAGTTTTGAAGATTCATGCATTCTAACTTGTATTCCTCATCTTGAATATGTTTCTATGATCATTTGTTTTAACTTCATGTATATATCTATCTTGTCCAAACTATTGATTATACATGTACATCCTTGAGCCACGTGCCTTCATGCATATACTTTTGTGGACTCATTATGTTTAGGATATGTATGTATACTTTAGTTTTTACATGACATACATATGCCTTGAAGTTTAAATTGTTTTGATGATTTTCATGTTTTTAGGTAATTTCAACTTGTAATGAAAATCTAGTTTTTCATGTTTTCAAGGAATTTCACATGAGCTAAATTGAATATTTTCATGATTATATGTGTCACATAACACTTGTTCACTCACTTTATTAGTTTACTCATGATTTGTTTTCATGAGACTATGATATGAGCTTTATGGACTTGAGTGTTTAGTGATCATGTGATTTACATGTGTTTCATGAAAAACAATTTTGTTTTATTCCTTATTTGAAGGATTTCGTACTGGTTTTAAAAGTTTTTCCTATAACTAGTTCGTATTCTCCACTATGGTAGAGTTTTTAGAACATACTACATTTTAAAATCTATTTTTGAAAACCCCTACCTTCAATGGGAGGTTGGATGGGAGATCATGTTCATGTATGCTTTAAAGTGAAAATCATTTAAAACTTGAATCGTGATTGGGTGGTAGATAATATGAGATATACATTTGATATTATTGTTATTTCAATTGGTATCATTGAATTCTTTTAATTGGTATCAATCTTGACATTTCTTGTATACTCATATATGTTTGTATGTATGTATGCTTTCATTTTAAAGAATATCAATTTCAATTGGTATCCATTTTTCATACATATATATGTTTTATTTGTGCTTATTATATCCCTATATCTTTAAGCACAAAATCGTGTTTATGCTAGTGCTTGAGCTTCAATTTTGTTTCAATTGATTACTTTAAAATTGGTATCAAGCCTAAGCATTGTTTTAGTTTGTATTTCATAAAGGAGGAGAAAATTCGTATTTCATCTTTCAATTAGTATTTATTTTTCACTCCCATACTTTATGATTGAAAATTTCAATTGGTATCATATGTTCAAAATGAAAGATATTTACAATTGGTATCAAAATTTTTGTGTAGACATTCAAAATTTATTATGTTTAATTTCAATTGGTATCAAGATTTTCATGTGTTTTGCTTTAAATTGGTATCAATATTTTTGTTTGTTTCCTTTCAATTGGTATCAAGATGCTATTCTTTGACATACTTTCAATTGGTACCTTAATTGATTGTCACCCCTAATTGGTTTTGTTTTTGTTTTAGACAAAAAGGGGGAAAATATTATTTTTATTGATTCGTTGTTTCGAGCAAAAAGGGTGAGAAAAATTTATTGATTTGGTTTGCTTTTACCCTTATTGAAGATTGAGTCTTTGTATTAAAAGAGAGAAGATTTTGTTTTGTTTTGGTTTTTACCCCTTTGTTGATGATTGACAAAAAGGGGAGAAGTATTTGGTTTATATATGCATGTTTATGTTTTGCATATATTAAGTTTAATTTAGTTTAATTTTAATTGGTATCTAGTGTATCTATAGCATGTTTTGTAATTGGTTTCTAGAGCATGTTTTGTTTTAAACATTTCATTGGCATCTAAAACCTTTTATTGTTTATGCATAGATATGCATATTTCATGTTTCATATTCATTGCATATTTATTGTTTATTTGTTTTATGCATGAGTTAAGGGGGATCTTCTTTGAAGCTTAACTTTAATCCATGCATATATAACTCCATGAGTTTTGTCATCATCAAAAAGGGGGAGATTGTTGGCCCAGAGGCCTTCCACTCTAGTTTTGATGATGATTAACTCATGTAGTTATGTGTACTAATAATCTTGTGATTTTAGTTTTAGATCATTAATCAAGTTATTAGTAAGTGATTAGCTTCAACAAGATGATTTGGAAGCTTTCACATGTTGATTCAAGAGCCCAAGCTTCAAAGATCATATATAGCACTTGCTCGGTGGATCAAGGAGTTTTGAATCGAGTCGGCTTGGAGATTGCGCTCTACAAGAAAACTTCGGTACCATAGTTTAGTTTTGTGTTTAGATTCAAATTGTAAAGATTAGAATAGTATGATATGCTCAAGTTCACAACACGCGCGTTTCATGTTTTGAATATTGGTTTTCAGTTTTTCGGTTTTAAGTTTAACCGATCTTGGTTTGCATGAATAGATAGATTCAATGGTTTAATATATATTAGATTTGTTCTATATACATGCATGCTTAATTTCCTAGACAAACTTAGTTTGATAGTCTATTTCATGTGTTTTATGTTTTGGTATTTTTGACAAAACATATTTTGGAATTAATGACAAAAACATGGATATATATGTTTCATGTATATAGGATTATATCCATATACATCATGCCTAAATGTTGTTTAATATCATATTTTTGTATTTGGATAAGTTTTGGATAAAATGTATTTTCTATTCAAAAATCCAAGTTTTAGAAAATACGAGTTTTGGATTTTGGTAAAAATGATAAGACACAAAAATGTTTGAAAATGTTTGTTATTTGTTATGAAATTTTTATCACATGTTTATATTTCAATATAAAATGAGAAAACTAATTTTGTGTATTTTTACAAGTCTTTATGGATTTACTAGAATAATTTTTACCCTGTTTTTCTGACCCAGAACACTGGCTGACAGGCCAGTTCGGTCGACCGTGCGGTCGGCCGAACCAATGGCCGGTCGACCCAGAGGTCGACCGACGTGCACAGAACTGTGCACGTCTGGCAGCACAGTGGGACGGTCGGCCGGCCGGCCGACCGGACCAGAGAGCAGAGCTCTCTGTTCTTTTCGGTCGACGGGCGGTCGAACGTCAGTTGCCAACGGTCAAAATGTGACCGTTGGACGGTCGACCGTGCGGTCGATCGGCAGGTCATTTCTGGCAGTTTTTGCTGCCAACGGCTATATTTTTCTGGGGGCTATAAATACCCCATTAATGGCCAGTTTTCCAGAAGATTTTTTGTGCGAATTTTTCCTTACTCTCTGGTGTTTTCACAGCAATCAAAAGAAGTTTTGGATTAAATTGAACAATCTATTTGTGTTTTTTCTAGGGTTTGGAATATCAAAGAAAAGGGTTTTTGGGAAAAGAGTTTTGATTCAACTTCTATATCTTAATTTCAGTTTTTTCCAAGGATTTTCTTTGTGATTTTGATTTCCATTCCATTGGTTTTCTCCACACTTGAGCTACATCTACTTTCTTATTTATAGGATCTTTGTGTGGGAGAAAGAAATTGTTTGTGGTTGTTGTTTAGACCACCAAGTTGTAAAACCCAATCTTTGCTTGGCTTTGTGCCTTGGGTTGTATCCCTCAAGTGGTGAGGTGATCCTTATTTGCTTTGTGCTAATCCCTCAAGTTGTGAGGTGATTGTTTTGTTGGATTGGAGCTTGCCTCAAGGAGGAGGTTGTGGTTGTAAAGAGAGGAGTTGGGTACTCCTTGTGAGAGTTCTTTGTGGACTTGCTAGTGGATTAGAAATCCTTCGTGTGTCGAAGGCGGGGATGTAGAGCTGGGTGCTCGAACCTCGAAACTATCTTGTTGTTTGCGCTTGATCCATTGACTCTCTCTATCTCTCTCTTTACTTTGTGCCTTGCAACTATTCATATTGTGCATTCATAATTTGCTTAGCATTTGTCAACTTTGTGACCGTAAACTTAAAGTTGTTTGGATGATTCTTCTTGCAAGATTTTTGATATTAAAACCAATGATTGTATTCTCACCGATTTTCGTGACAATAATGTTTATATCATTGACATGCTTAATATGGATTGTTCTACTAAATGCTTGGATGCTTATTTGTACCCATTAAATGTGCTAGTATAGTCTAGTTTTGATGATTCATGCATTCTAACTTGTATTCCTCATCTTGAATATGTATCTTTGATCATGTGTTTTAACTTCATGTATATATCTATCATGTCCAAACTATTGATTATACATGTACATCCTTGAGCCATGCCTTCATGCATATACTTTTGTGGACTCATTATGTTTAGAATATGTATGTATACTTTAGTTTTTACATGACATACATATGCCTTGAAGTTTAAATTTTTTGATGATTTTCATGTTTTTAGGTAATTTCAACTTTTAATGAAAATTTAGTTTTTCATGTTTTCATGTTTTCAAGGAATTTCACATGAGCTAAATTGAATATTTTCATGATTGTATGTGTCACATAACACTTGTTCACTCACTTTATTAGTTTACTCATGATTTGTTTTCATGAGACTATGATATGAGCTTTATGGACTTGAGTGTTTAGTGATCATGTGATTTACATGTGTTTCATGAAAAATAATTTTGTTTTATTCCTTACTTGAAGGATTTCGTACTAGTTTTAAAAGTTTTTCCTATAACTAGTTCGTATTCTTCACTATGGTAGAGTTTTTCAAACATACTACATTTTCAAATGTATTTTGAAAACCCCTACCTTCAATGGGAGGTTGGATGGGAGATCATGTTCATGTATGCTTTAAAGTGAAAATCATTTAAAACTTGAACCATGATTGGGTGGTAGATAATATGAGATATACATTTGATATTATTATTATTTCAATTGGTATCATTGAATTCTTTCAATTGGTATCAATCTTGACATTTCTTGTATACTCATATATGTTTGAATATATGTATGCTTTCATTTTAAAGAATATCAATTTCAATTGGTATCCATTTTTCATATATATATATATATATATATGTTTATTTGTGCTTATTATATCCCTATATCTTTAAGCACAAAATCGTGTTTATGCTAGTGCTTGAGCTTCAATTTTGTTTAAATTGATTACTTTTAAATTGATATCAAGTCTAAGCATTGTTTTCGTTTGTATTTCATAAAGGGGGAGAAAATTTGTATTTCATCTTTCAATTAGTATTTATTTTTCACTCCCATACTTTATGATTGAAAATTTCAATTTGGTATCATATGTTCAAAATGAAGGATATTTACAATTGGTATCAAAATTTTTGTGTAGACATTCAAAATTTATTATGTTTAATTTCAATTGGTATCAAGATTTTCATGTGTTTTGCTTAAAATTGGTACCAATATTTTTGTTTGTTTCCTTTCAATTGGTATCAAGATGCTATTCTTTGACATACTTTCAATTGGTACCTTAATTGATTGTCACTCCTAATTGGTTTTGTTTTTGTTTTAGACAAAAAGAGGGAAATTTTTATTGATTCGTTGTTTCGAACAAAAAGGGGGAGAAAATTTTATTGATTTGGTTTTTCTTTTACCCCTTATTGAAGATTGAGTCTTTGTATTAAAAAGAGAGAAGATTTTGTTTTGTTTTGGTTTTTACCCCTTTGTTGATGATTGACGGAAAGGGGGAGAAGTATTTTGGTTTATATATGCATGTTTATGTTTTGCATATATTAAGTTTAATTTAGTTTAATTTTAATTGGTATATAGTGTATCTAGAGCATGTTTTGTAATTGGTTCTAGAGCATGTTTTGTTTTAAACATTTCATTGGCATCTAGAACCTTTTATTATTTATGCATAGATATGCATGTTTCATGTTTCATGTTTCATATTCATTGCATATTTATTGTTTATTTATTTTATGCATGAGTTAAGGGGGAGCTTCTTTGAAGCTTAACTTTAATCCATGCATATATAACCCCATGAGTTTTGTCATCATCAAAAAGGGGGAGATTGTTGGCCCAGAGGCCTTCCACTCTAGTTTTGATGATGATTAACTCATGTAGTTATGTGTACTAATAATCTTGTGATTTTAGTTTCAGATCATTAATCAAGTTATTAGTAAGTGATTAGCTTCAACAAGATGATTTGGAAGCTTTCACATGTTGATTCAAGAGCCCAAGCGTCAAAGATCATATATAGCACTTGCTCGGTGGATCAAGGAATTTTGAATCGAGTCGGCTTGGAGATTGCGCTCTACAAGAAGACTTCGGTACCATAGTTTATTTTGTGTTTAGATCCAAATTGTAAAGATTAGAATAGTATGATATGGTCAAGTTCACAACACACACGTTTCATGTTTTGAATATTGGTTTTCGGTTTTTCGGTTTTAGGTTTAACCGATCTTGGTTTGCATGAATAGATAGATTCAAAACAAGTTTACATGGTTTAATGTATATTAGACTTGTTCTATATACATGCATGCTTAATTTTCTAGACAAACTTAGTTTGATAGTCTATTTCATGTGTTTTATGTTTTGGTATTTTTGACAAAACATATTTTGGAATTAATGACAAAAACATGGATATATATATGTTTCATGTATATAGGATTATATCCATATAAATCATGCCTAAAAGTTATTTAATATCATGTTTTTGTATTTGGATAAGTTTTGGACAAAATGTATTTTCTATTCAAAAATTCAAGTTTTAGAAAATACAAGTTTTGGATTTTGGTAAAAATGATAAGACACAAAAATGTTTGAAAATGTTTGTTATTTGTGATGAAATTTTTATCACATGTTTATATTTCATTATAAAATGAGAAAACTAATTTTGTGTATTTTTACAAGTCTTTATGGATTTACTAGAATAATTTTTACCCTATTTTTCTGTCCCAGAACACTGGCTGACAGGCCAGTTCGGTCGACCGTGCGGTCGGCCGAACCAATGGCCGGTCGACCGACGTGCACAGAACTGTGCACGTCTGGCAGCACAGTGGGACGGTCGGCCGGCCGGCCGACCGGACCAGAGAGCAGAGCTCTCTGTTCTTTTGGGTCGACCGGGCGTTCGACCGTCAGTTGCCAACAGTCAAAATGTGACCGTTGGACGGTCGACCGTGCGATCGACCGGCAGGTCATTTCTGGCAGTTTCTACTGCCAACGGCTATATTTTTCTGGGGGCTATAAATATAAATACCCCATTAATGGCCAGTTTTCCAGAAGATTTTTTGTGCGAATTTTTCCTTACTCTCTGGTGTTTTCACAGCAATCAAAAGAAGTTTTTGGATTTAAATTGAACAATCTATTTGGTGTTTTTGCTAGGGTTTGGAATATCAAAGAAAAAGGTTTTTGGGAAAAGAGTTTTGATTCAACTTCTATATCTTAGTTTCAGTTTTTCCCAAGGATTTTCTTTGTGATTTTGATTTCCATTCCATTGGTTTTCTCCACACTTGAGCTACATCTACTTTCTTATTCTATAGGATCTTTGTGTGGGAGAAAGAAATTGTTTGTGGTTGTTGTTTAGACCACCAAGTTGTAAAACTTAATCTTTGCTTGGCTTTGTGCCTTGGGTTGTATCCCTCAAGTGGTGAGGTGATCCTTATTTGCTTTGTGCTAATCCCTCAAGTTATGAGGTGATTGTTTTGTTAGATTGGAGCTTGCCTCAAGGAGGAGGATGTGGTTGTAAAGAGAGGAGTTGGGTACTCCTTGTGAGAGTTCTTTGTGGACTTGCTAGTGGATTAGAAATCCTTCGTGTGTCGAAGGCGGGGATGTAGAGCTGGGTGCTCGAACCTCGAAACATATCTTGTTGTTTGCGCTTGATCCATTGACTCTCTCTCTATCTCTCTCTTTACTTTGTGCCTTGCAACTATTCATATTGTGCATTCATAATTTGCTTAGCATTTGTCAACTTTGTGACCGTGAACTTAAAGTAGTTTTTGATGATTCTTCTTGCAAGATTTTTGATGTTAAAACCAATGATAGTATTCTCACCGGTTTTCGTGACAAAAATGTTTATATCATTGACATGCTTAATATGGATTGTTCTACTAAATGCTTGGATGCTTATTTGTACCCATTAAATGTGCTAGTATAGTCTAGTTTTGATGATTCATGCATTCTAACATGTATTCCTCATCTTGAATATGTTTCTATGATCATGTGTTTTAACTTCATATATATATCTATCTTGTCCAAACTATTGATTATACATGTACATCCTTGAGTCACGTGCCTTCATGCATATACATTTGTGGACTCATTATGTTTAGAATATGTATGTATACTTTAGTTTTTACATGACATACATATGCCTTGAAGTTTAAATTGTTTTGATGATTTTCATGTTTTTAGGTAATTTCAACTTGTAATGAAAATTTAGTTTTTCATGTTTTCATGTTTTCAAGGAATTTCACATGAGCTAAATTGAATATTTTCAGATTGTATGTGTCACATAACACTTGTTCACTCACTTTATTAGTTTACTCATGATTTATTTTCATGAGACTATGATATGAGCTTTATGGACTTGAGTGTTTAGTGATCATGTGATTTACATGTGTTTCATGAAAAATAATTTAGTTTTATTCCTTACTTGAAGGATTTCGTACTAGTTTTAAAAGTTTTTCCTATAACTAGTTCGTATTCTTCTCTATGGTAGAGTTTTTCAAACATACTACATTTTTAAATTTATTTTTGAAAACCCCTACCTTCAATGGGAGGTTGGATGGGAGATCATGTTCATGTATGCTTTAAAGTGAAAATCATTTAAAACTTGAACCATGATTGGGTGGTAGATAATATGAGATATACATTTGATGTTATTGTTATTTCAATTGGTATCATTGAATTCTTTCAATTGGTATCAATCTTGACATTTCTTGTATACTCATATATGTTTGTATGTATGTATGCTTTCACTTTAAAGAATATCAATTTCAATTGGTATCCATTTTTCATACATATATATGTTTATTTGTACTTATTATATCCCTATATCTTTAAGCACAAAATCGTGTTTATGCTAGTGCTTGAGCTTCAATTTTATTTCAATTGATTACTTTTAAATTAATATCAAGCCTAAGCATTGTTTTAGTTTGTATTTCTTAAAGGGGGAGAAAATTCGTATTTCATCTTTCAATTAGTATTTATTTTTCACTCCCATACTTTATGATTGAAAATTTCAATTTGATATCATATGTTCAAAATGAAAGATATTTACAATTGGTATCAAAATTTTTGTGTAGACATTCAAAATTTATTATGTTTAATTTCAATTGGTATCAAGATTTTCATGTGTTTTACTTAAAACTGGTATCAATATTTTTGTTTGTTTCCTTTCAATTGGTATCAAGATGCTATTCTTTGACATACTTTCAATTGGTACCTTAATTGATTGTCACCCCTAATTGGTTTTGTTTTTGTTTTAGACAAAAAGGGGGAAATTTTTATTGATTCGTTGTTTCGAACAAAAAGGGGGAGAAAAATTTATTGATTTGGTTTTGCTTTTACCCCTTATTGAAGATTGAGTCTTTGTATTAAAAAGAGAGAAGATTTTGTTTTGTTTTAGTTTTTACCCCTTTGTTGATGATTGACGGAAAGGGGGAGAAGTATTTTGGTTTATATATGCATGTTTATGTTTTGCATATATTAAGTTTAATTTAGTTTAATTTTAATTGGTATCTAGTGTATCTAGAGCATGTTTTGTAATTGGTTTCTAGAGCATGTTTTGTTTTAAACATTTCATTGGCATCTAGAATCTTTTATTGTTTATGCATAGATATGCATGTTTCATGTTTCATGTTTCATATTCATTGCATTTTATTGTTTATTTGTTTTATGCATGAGTTAAGGGGGAGCTTCTTTGAAGCTTAACTTTAATCCATGCATATATAACTCCATGAGTTTTGTCATCATCAAAAAGGGGGAGATTGTTGGCCCAGAGGCCTTCCACTCTAGTTTTGATGATGATTAACTCATGTAGTTATGTGTACTAATAATCTTGTGATTTTAGTTTCAGATCATTAATCAAGTTATTAGTAATTGATTAGCTTCAACAAGATGATTTGGAAGCTTTCACATGTTGATTCAAGAGCCCAAGCGTCAAAGATCATATATAGCACTTGCTCGGTGGATCAAGGAGTTTTGGATCGAGTCGGCTTGGAGATTGCGCTCTACAAGAAGACTTCGGTACCATAGTTTAGTTTTGTGTTTAGATCCAAATTGTAAAGATTAGAATAGTATGATATGCTCAAGTTCACAACACACACGTTTCATGTTTTGAATATTGGTTTTCGGTTTTTCGGTTTTAGGTTTAACCGATCTTGGTTTGCATGAATAGATAGATTCAAAACAAGTTTACATGGTTTAATGTATATTAGATTTGTTCTATATACATGCATGCTTAATTTCCTAGACAACTTAGTTTGATAGTCTATTTCATGTGTTTTATGTTTTGGTATTTTTGACAAAACATATTTTGGAATTAATGACAAAAACATGGATATATATATGTTTCATGTATATAGGATTATATCCATATACATCATGCCTAAATGTTATTTAATATCATGTTTTTGTATTTGGATAAGTTTTGGACAAAATGTATTTTCTATTCAAAAATCTAAGTTTTAGAAAATACAAGTTTTGGATTTTGGTAAAAATGATAAGACACAAAAATGTTTGAAAATGTTTGTTATTTGTGATGAAATTTTTATCACATGTTTATATTTCAATATAAAATGAGAAAACTAATTTTGTGTATTTTTACAAGTCTTTATGGATTTACTAGAATAATTTTTACCCTATTTTTCTGACCCAGAACACTGGCTGACAGGCCAGTTCGGTCGACCGTGCGGTCGGCCGAACCAATGGCCGGTCGACCCAGAGGTCGACCGACGTGCACAGAACTGTGCACGTCTGGCAGCACAGTGGGACGGTCGGCCGGCCGGCCTACCGGACCAGAGAGTAGAGCTCTCTGTTCTTTTCGGTCGACCGGGCGGTCGACCGTCAGTTGCCAACGGTCAAAATGTGACCGTTGGACGGTCGACCGTGCGGTCGACCGGCAGGTCATTTCTGGCAGTTTTTTGCTGCCAACGGCTATATTTTTCTAGGGGTATAAATACCCCATTAATGGCCAGTTTTCCAGAAGATTTTTTGTGCGAATTTTTCCTTACTCTCTGGTGTTTTCACAGCAATCAAAAGAAGTTTTTGGATTTAAATTAAACAGTCTATTTAGTGTTTTTGCTAGGGTTTGGAATATCAAAGAAAAGGGTTTTTGGGAAAAGAGTTTTGATTCAACTTTTATATCTTAGTTTCAGTTTTTCCCAAGGATTTTCTTTGTGATTTTGATTTCCATTCCATTGGTTTTCTCCACACTTGAGCTACATCTACTTTCTTATTCTATAGGATCTTTGTGTGGAGAAAGAAATTGTTTGTGGTTGTTGTTTAGACCACCAAGTTGTAAAACCCAATCTTTGCTTGGCTTTGTGCCTTGGGTTGTATCCCTCAAGTGGTGAGGTGATCCTTATTTGCTTTGTGCTAATCCCTCAAGTTGTGAGGTGATTGTTTTGTTGGATTGGAGCTTGCCTCAAGGAGGAGGTTGTGGTTGTAAAGAGAGGAGTTGGGTACTCCTTGTGAGAGTTCTTTGTGGACTTGCTAGTGGATTAGAAATCCTTCGTGTGTCGAAGGCGGGGATGTAGAGCTGGGTGCTCGAACCTCGAAACATATCTTGTTATTTGCGCTTGATCCATTGACTCTCTCTATCTCTCTCTTTACTTTGTGCCTTGCAACTATTCATATTGTGCATTCATAATTTACTTAGCATTTGTCAACTTTGTGACCGTGAACTTAAAGTTGTTTTTGATGATTCTTCTTGCAAGATTTTTGATGTTAAAACCAATGATTGTATTCTCACCGATTTTTGTGACAATAATGTTTATATCATTGTCATGCTTAATATGGATTGTTCTACTAAATGCTTGGATGCTTATTTGTACCCATTAAATGTGCTAGTATAGTCTAGTTTTGATGATTCATGCATTCTAACTTGTATTCCTCATCTTGAATATGTTTCTATGATCATGTGTTTTAACTTCATGTATATATCTATCTTGTCCAAACTATTGATTATACATGTACATCCTTGAGCCACGTGTCTTCATGCATATACTTTTGTGGACTCATTATGTTTAGAATATGTATGTATACTTTAGTTTTTACATGACATACATATGCCTTGAAGTTTAAATTGTTTTGATGATTTTCATGTTTTTAGGTAATTTCAACTTGTAATGAAAATTTAGTTTTTCATGTTTTCATATTTTCAAGGAATTTCACATGAGCTAAATTGAATATTTTCATGATTGTATGTGTCACATAACACTTGTTCACTCACTTTATTAGTTTACTCATGATTTGTTTTCATGAGACTATGATATGAGCTTTATGGACTTGAGTGTTTAGTGATCATGTGATTTACATGTACTTCATGAAAAATAATTTTGTTTTATTCCTTACTTGAAGGATTTCGTACTAGTTTTATAAGTTTTTCCTATAACTAGTTCGTATTCTTCACTATGGTAGAGTTTTTCAAACATACTACATTTTCAAATTTATTTTTGAAAACCCCTACCTTCAATGGGAGGTTGGATGGGAGATCATGTTCATGTATGCTTTAAAGTGAAAATCATTTAAAACTTGAACCATAATTGGGTGGTAGATAATATGAGATATACATTTGATATTATTGTTATTTCAATTGGTATCATTGAATCTTTCAATTGGTATCAATCTTGACATTTCTTGTATACTCATATATGTTTGTATGTATGTATGCTTTCATTTTAAAGAATATCAGTTTCAATTGGTATCCATTTTTCATACATATATATGTTTTATTTGTGCTTATTATATCCCTATATCTTTAAGCACAAAATCGTGTTTATGCTAGTACTTGAGCTTCAATTTTGTTTCAATTGATTACTTTAAATTGATATCAAGCCTAAGCATTGTTTTAGTTTGTATTTCATAAAGGGGAGAAATTTCGTATTTCATCTTTCAATTAGTAATTATTTTTCACTCCCATATTTTATGATTGAAAATTTCAATTTGGTATCATATGTTCAAAATGAAAGATATTTACAATTGGTATCAAAATTTTTGTGTAGACATTCAAAATTTATTATGTTTAATTTCAATTGGTATCAAGATTTTCATGTGTTTTGCTTAAAATTGGTATCAATATTTTTATTTGTTTCCTTTCAATTGGTATCAAGATGCTATTCTTTGACATACTTTCAATTGGTACCTTAATTGATTGTCACCCCTAATTGGTTTTGTTTTTGTTTTTAAAAAAAAGGGGGAAATTTTTATTGATTCGTTGTTTCGAACAAAAAAGGGGAGAAAATTTATTGATTTGGTTTTGCTTTTACCCCTTATTGAAGATTGAGTCTTTGTATTAAAAAGAGAGAAGATTTTGTTTTGTTTTGATTTTTACCCCTTTGTTGATGATTGACAGAAAGGGGGAGAAGTATTTTGGTTTATATATGCATGTTTATGTTTTGCATATATTAAGTTTAATTTAGTTTAATTTAATTGGTATCTAGTGTATCTAGAGCATGTTTTGTAATTGGTTTCTAGAGCATGTTTTGTTTTAAACATTTCATTGGCATCTAGAACCTTTTATTATTTATGCATAGATATGCATGTTTCATGTTTCATGTTTCG
Organism: Agave tequilana; assembly: GCA_038442645.1. Taxonomy (NCBI): domain Eukaryota; kingdom Viridiplantae; phylum Streptophyta; class Magnoliopsida; order Asparagales; family Asparagaceae; genus Agave; species Agave tequilana. The sequence continues at coordinate 28,060 of JAVJIF010016592.1, forward strand.
TATTCATTGCATATTTATTGTTTATTTGTTTTATGCATGAGTTAAGGGGGAGCTTCTTTGAAGCTTAACTTTAATTCATGCATATATAACTCCATGAGTTTTGTCATCATCAAAAAGGGGGAGATTGTTGGCCCAGAGGCCTTCCACTCTAGTTTTGATGATGATTAACTCATGTAGTTATGTGTACTAATAATCTTGTGATTTTAGTTTCAGATCATTAATCAAGTTATTAGTAAGTGATTAGCTTCAACAAGATGATTTGGAAGCTTTCACATGTTGATTCAAGAGCTCAAGCATCAAAGATCATATATAGCACTTGCTCGGTGGATCAAGGAGTTTTGGATCGATTCGGCTTGGAGATTGCGCTCTACAAAAAGACTTCGGTACCATAGTTTAGTTTTGTGTTTAGATCCAAATTGTAAAGATTAGAATAGTATAATATGCTCAAGTTCACAACACACACGTTTCATGTTTTGAATATTGGTTTTCGGTTTTTCGGTTTTAGGTTTAACCGATCTTGGTTTGCATGAATAGATAGATTCAAAACAAGTTTACATGATTTAATGTATATTAGATTTGTTCTATATACATGCATGCTTAATTTCCTAGACAAACTTAGTTTGATAGTCTATTTCATGTGTTTTATGTTTTGGTATTTTTGACAAAAATATTTTGGAATTAATGACAAAAACATGGATATATATATGTTTCATGTATATAGGATTATATCCATATACATCATGCCTAAATGTTATTTAATATCATGTTTTTGTATTTGGATGAGTTTTGGACAAAATGTATTTTCTATTCAAAAATCCAAGTTTTAGAAAATACAAGTTTTGGATTTGGTAAAAATGATAAGACACAAAAATGTTTGAAAATGTTTGTTATTTGTGATGAAATTTTTATCACATGTTTATATTTCAATATAAAATGAGAAAACTAATTTTGTGTATTTTTACAAGTCTTTATGGATTTACTAGAATAATTTTTACCCTGTTTTTCTGACCAGAACACTGGCTGACAGGCCAGTTCGGTCGACCGTGCGGTCGGCCGAACCAATGGCCGGTCGACCCAGAGGTTGACCGACGTGCACAGAACTCTGCACGTCTGACAGCACAGTGGGACGGTCGGCCGGCCGGCCGACCGGACCAGAGAGTAGAGCTCTCTGTTCTTTTCGGTCGACCGGACGGTCGACCGTCAGTTGCCAACGGTCAAAATGTGACCATTGGACGGTCGACCGGCAGGTCATTTCTGGCAGTTTCTGCTGCCAACGGCTATATTTTTCTGGGGGCTATAAATATAAATACCCATTAATGGCCAGTTTTCCAGAAGATTTTTTGTGCGAATTTTTCCTTACTCTCTGGTGTTTTCACAGCAATCAAAAGAAGTTTTTGGATTTAAATTGAACAATCTATTTGGTGTTTTTGCTAGGGTTTGGAATATCAAAGAAAAGGGTTTTTGAGAAAAGAGTTTTGATTCAACTTCTATATCTTAGTTTCAGTTTTTCTCAAGGATTTCTTTGTGATTTTGATTTCCATTCCATTGGTTTTCTCCACACTTGAGCTACATCTACTTTCTTATTCTATAGGATCTTTGTGTGGGAGAAAGAAATTGTTTGTGGTTGTTGTTTAGACCACCAAGTTGTAAAACCCAATCTTTGCTTGGCTTTGTGCCTTAGGTTGTATCCCTCAAGTGGTGAGGTGATCCTTATTTGCTTTGTGCTAATCCCTCAAGTTGTGAGGTGATTGTTTTGTTGGATTGGAGCTTGCCTCAAGGAGGAGGTTGTGGTTCTAAAGAGAGGAGTTGGGTACTCCTTGTGAGAGTTCTTTATGGACTTGCTAGTGGATTAGAAATCCTTCGTGTGTCGAAGGCGGGGATGTAGAGCTAGGTGCTAGAACCTCGAAACATATCTTGTTGTTTGCGCTTGATCCATTGACTCTCTCTCTATCTCTCTCTTTACTTTGTGCCTTGCAACTATTCATATTGTGCATTCATAATTGCTTGGCTTGGTTGTGTGTGCATCACTTGTTGATTGCACTTGAGTGTATTGCATTAAGTTTTTAAATTCCGCATTGAGTTCATAGATTAGTTATATCACCTATTCACCCCCCTCTAAGTGATTTTTCAATCCTCATAGAAAAGAGAGAGGAAATGAATCTCTAAATCGATCCAGGAATTGATGGAGCCTGGTGGAATGCTTCTGAACCAATTAAAGGCTACTCCTTTGAAAGTACCAATAAACAATCTGGCCATAATAGCATCATTATCTATGACATTACCAGTCTGAGACCAGAAATAGTAGATATGCTGGTTTGGCTTTTACCATCATACGTGTGTAATATAGATGGCTTAAATTATGGCGGGTATGGCACTGAATCCTATTCAAGTGGATAATGATGAGTCATGCTTGCCTTCTTCAATTCATCCATCTGAGTTAGGGATGCGATCTGAGCTTGGATGCCTTTAAGAACTTCAGCATCGATGGAAGAGCTTTTCTTTGACTTCTCAGTCTTAGGTTGTTCATCATTATTATACTCCTCCTCATTATGATTGCTTCCAGTATCATTGTTATTCCGATTGGTGAGGAGTTGAGTTAGCATTTGTTGGATGTTGTCCAAGGCTTCTTGTTGGGCCTTGGAGGTCTGCTCTTGAGCTTCCATTATCGGCGGAGGTGTTTATTGCTTTTATAGGCCATATGAATCAAAACTTTGCATGTTTGTACTGAGCTAATCGTTGGTGAAGAGGCATATCCACTAGCTTCTCCCTCATCATCAGACCATTGGAATAGACTTCTCAATAGTTCAGGTGACATTACCCCAGTTGAAGAGGATTGCTGATAGTTATAAGGTATTGCTACCCTGGATCTTGTGCCTCGAAACGCACCTTCTTGTCCTACTAAGATTTGGCCCAAGCCGGGGCTACAGTCTGAGTCTGGAGAACTGAATGAAGGGGAATTAGTATCCCATCGCCCTCGTCTACTCCTGAGCAGTTCATGTCCCCTTCCTATCATGTTGATGGATGCAGAGGGTAGATCTGGAAGGTTACATGGTTTGCTCTTTTTGTGATGCTTGACAGGGGCTCAAATCGATAGTCAGTCGAAAACCAACTGTCGGACTGGAAGAGTGGCGGGTACTGGTCCTAGTTGGCAATAGACTGAATGGACCGTCACCAACTGACATCCTACTTGTTCACAGTAAGAGGGAGAAGTATGGAGTAATTCTAACTTCTGTTTGTTAGTTAAGAACTCTCGTAGAACGGTATTAACCAAGCTTACATGATCTTGTTCAAAGACTTGAAGAGATCGTAAATTATGTTATTCAAGCTAGAGTCCTCTAGCCTTGAGGCTTCTGTTTTTAGGTGATTTGAAAATCACCTTACCAATAAATTAGCTTTGTTTGGTGAAGCTACACTCATAGCTCTGCCCCCAAGCGCGAGCTTAGCACCAGAAGACTTTGGGAGTGAAGTCATGGTGACTTCACTTTTAGCACGCAGTGGTGCTCCGCTCCTTGCCTTGTTGTGAAAGTATTTAGCACTGCAGAGTGTTTCAGTTCCAGTCTCGTGGCTAAGGTACTTTGCACTACAGAGTGCTTCAGCCTCGCGGCTAGGAATTTTGTTAGTACACTTAGGTACTGACGCTGCGTTAGCAACACCATCAGTATTTAGGGACACTCCCGTAACTCCACTCGTAAGGGTGAGGTTGGCACTAGGGACCAATGCTCTCGAATTGGGCAAAGATAGTGATTTCAACTTAGCCTCACGGCTAACATTGGCAATGCTGCCAAATTGTACAGGCATCTTGCCTTTGTCTTCGTGTGATAGGCGAAGTTGTGTCTTAACTTCGCCGACTTTGCCTAAAGCTTCGCGCGGAGCCTTTTGCTTCGTCTTCCATAGATGCTTGGTTTAAGAAGTTTTAGGTTTGTGGGGAACCTGTCTGGCCTCGCGTGAGACGCTTTTAGCCTCGGTTGAGACTGAGATAAGCTGGAACGAGGTTTGCCCATTTGTAGGCATAGTTGATTTCTGTTATGTAGCCACTGACGGCACAGAGACCCGCCTGTGCTTCCGTGCATGGAGCACTGGGCTACCCTTAGAAAGTAGTTCTTCAAATTTTTCTTGGTCAAAGTGAATAACCAAGTTTTCGACGATGACGGGCTCAGGAATCTGACTGTTACATTGCGACATTATCTCCTTGTTGCAGAAGAAGACCTTATTCCCAGCAGAGTCGCTATCTTGTTTTCCATTAAAATTGATTAGGGAAAACTTGCAAAAGAGAATGAAGGAGCAAAATTACAAGTAATTAAAAGGAAATAATAGGTAGATTTCTCTGAGATTTTTAGGGAAGTATGCCAGCAGGAATCTGATCATTGCGTGATCACTTATCCCTTTGACGATGCAATTAGTCAGGTAGTCAAGCTGCCTCCTTGATAGAATTTCCTTCTCGTTTGATTCTGAAAATCTATAGAAGGTAGAAGGCGTGTTGGAACCCTGAATGAAAGAGAACTGAATCTTTGAGATTTTGGAAGCAAACTGAGGCTTAGGAAGCAGGAGGGCAAGAGAACACTTTTGCTAGAGATCTCCTCTCAATCTTTCCAAAAATTTTCAGCCCCTAGAACCTCTTAGCAAAGGGTTATTTATAGAAAAAATAGGGGTGTAACTGCCCCTTGAATCCGGCAAGACTGAATCAGTCTTTAACTTTGCACGAGGCTAAAAATAGCTTTGCCGTGAAGCTAACTGTGAGCTTTGGGCGAAGCTAACAAGTTCGTGCGAACTATTATTATCTATAGTGGCTTAATTCTCCACTTAATGTAGGACAAAGTGGGTGGGTTAACTGCCCACTTAAAGTGGTATTAATCCTACTAAATTAGTGGGGTTCACCCATTAATCGGTTGTGGGATTTTGAAATGGTCAATTGATGACCTGGTAAAGCTCGCTGCGGAACTAATTCAGAAACTCTCCTTTGGGCGAAGTTATCTTTATAGCCTCGTGCGAAGCTAAGACTTAGCTCATAGCTTCAGGTGAAGTTATCTTTAAAGCCTCGTGCGAAGCTGAGACAGCCTATAGCGAAGCTGAACCATCTCTTCCTTCCAGCAAAGTTAGGAATAAGGCTTTTAGTGCAAAGCTCTTGGATCAGCCTCTAGCGGGCTAAATGCGAAGCTTCGTGTGAAGCTTATGGCTTCGGCCTTTTAGCAATCTTGGATCTCTACGAGTCTAAGTACTCGATCAAATCTCGATTAGATCTGGCTTCATAGACTTGCTTTGGCTTCTCTTTCAAGGCAACTTTGTCTTATTGTCTGCTTTGCTGGATCAATAAAGCCCAAGTTACTACCTTGTCCCTGGTTATCAGCTTGTCTACGACTTATCTTTTGTAAATGTCGACAAGTTAGATGTCGTTCAGACCGGTTGAAGAGAAATCTGAGAGTTTTATCTTTTTAGTGTCAACAACAGTCCTATCTGCTGCTGCGTTGGTCAGTTAACCGTCATTTTTTGAAGGGGTACGAAACTCGAGGTTGGTGTGGTGAATCAAGCGCGATGATTTGAATCTGATCCTTAAGGACACATGTAAGCTTCTGATCCAGTGGCTCCTTGAGGCTGGTGCCATGAAGCAAATGTGATGGTTCAAATTCGATCTGTCATGACACATGTAGACTTCTGATCAATTGGCCACTCGAGATTTGAGGTTAAAGGCATTCTCTCTCAGTTTCTTAGGGATTGAAATTTGAATAGTAGACACTTGGGCTCCTTTCCCTCTATAAATAGGGGCGAAAATTTGAGGGAAAATATGTTCTTCTTCATGAAGACTGCTTGCTTTCAAAATTTCGCATTGTTGGTGGGCAGTGATGTCTTTTTTCTTCATATCCAGTGGAAGAAGGAGAGGGAGAGGATGGAAATGGTTGTTACACTCCTGATGTTCAGGAGTTCATTTGTCGAGGAACGTCAGCTATAGTGATGGGCTCATCGAGGAAGGTCAGTCTTCGTAATGAGGCCTGGATGTCAGGGAGGATAGGTAGGAACCCTGCTTCCTTGTTGGCCTGTATGGTCTTTGATCAGATCGGGTTAGGCTAGGTTTGGGGCTTGGCACCTCTCTTCCCTTACAGTGTGTAGGAGGGTGAGCACAAGGCATGCTTGGTGATGGTTCTGATCCTGAGTCTGGTCGTCTGCACTCATGTTAAATGTCATCGCCTTATCTAATCTTCGGAGTTATGGGCTTGGCATTAGTATCATCATTATCTTGCAAGCTTCAGTCTACAGTTCGAGACATGATCTTCAGTGCCAGTATTTTCCTAGGAGCTCTTTGTGTTATTGCCCTCCCGAAAATGGTGAATTATTTGTTTAGGAGCCTTCTCTTGGATGTTGTCGTGGTTGTTGTGACAGAGAGTGTATCTATTTTTTCTTTCAAGAATGATATGAACAATATAATAGATTTTGTATTACTCTTGTTCGATATAACCAAGCTTGTATTTAAATGGATGTAATCAAAAAAATTCATAAAAAAAAGCAGTGAATTGAAATGGAAGTAATATTTAGATCTTATCAGGATTGTCTTGTGACTATTTGTTTGAAATGATTAAGCATGTGGTTCTTGAGTGGTGTCTATCTCACAGCGGTACTATAAATTTTACCTCCGAGTGGGAAAAATCTCAGCTACGAAGTTATGCTTCCGAGGGGGAAAACCCCTACAATAAAGTTTGGCTCGATGTTGCTTCCGAGTGGGAGGTATCCCGACTATGTAGTTATGTTTTCTGGGTAGCTGTCAGGGTAAGACCCGCTATAGGCTATTGACTAGCTGAGTAGCCATCAGGTGAGGACACAATGTCTATTGAACCTCAAGCGACCATTGTAGGCGAGCCTCTATCTTTCAGGAGACTCCTCAAGGGGTAGCCTCTGGGTTGGACCCACTATGGGTTGCTTACTAGCTCGGATAGCCATCAGGGTGAGGACCCGATGTTGACTGAGCTCCAAGCGGTCATTGTGAATGAGTCTCTATCTTTCTGGAGACTCTCTGAGGGTAGCCGTCAGGGTAAGACCCGATATAGGTTGTTGACTAGCCCGGGTAGCCATCAGAGTGAGAACCGATGTAGGCTGACCTTCAAGCATCATTATGGGTGAGCCTCCATCTTTCAAGAGACTCCCCGAGGGGTAGCCGTTAGGGTAATACCCGCTATAGGCTGTTGACTATCTCGGATAGCCATCAGGGTGAGGACCGGATATAGGCTGAGCTCCTAGTGATCATTGTGGGCGAGACTTCATCTTTCAGGAGACTCCTCGAGAGGTAGCTAATTAGTCTCCAAAATTACATATTTCATACCACATCTTCACATTTATTTTATATAAAATTCTGTTAATAATACCTTTCTTGTATGTTTCTAGGTTCATGGAATGAAATGAAGAAGAAGCCTAAAAATCCCATTTATTGGGTGATATTTAGGGCCTAAATATAGCCATTGACTTTGGAAGTCTAGTCTGCTGCAACAGGGTGCGGATATCAACGAACCGATAGAATGTACATAGAATAGTGTGTAGCAAGAGAATGCACACTCTGGCGCTATGCGCGCGACCCCAGAATGGCGGAAGAAATGCGGCCAGAGGCTGCGATTTCGCGGCCATCTTGTGGGCTCGACACGTGGCCCCATATGCCTTTCCTGGAGCTTCCTTGGTCTATAAATACCCTGTATTGACCAGATTTCCAGAGAGGGGAGCATGTAGTGTAGTTTTCTCCTTATTAGGGTAGTTATGGTTCTTTTCTTCTTTCTTATGTTTTTCTTTTCTTTAGTTGATCATGTAATAGGGAAGAGGGTGTAACATAGGATAGAAGAGAAAGTTCTTGTAATGGAGGGTAACACTCTATGAAAGGTTCTTACTTTATATCTATTTATTTCTTCTCTAACTGCTTAAATGTTTAGCTAATTTCTCTCTCATGGCAACTAACTACTAACTACTAACTTGTTAACTTCCTACTTGATAATTCATATGAATCTAATAGCCTTTACTTGACCTTGCTCTTGCAATAGCCATTGATGGCTCATGATGATAGATTCTAACACTCTAACATCTGACTCTCTAACAAGCTAATATTACTTTATTTCATATTTACTCTAGTATAGTTTTGATGTTTTAATTGTAGCTTGCACTTGTTTGTTGAGTTTGAATGTGAAAGTGATCTTATGGGTCATGCTTTGAAAAGCTCTTGAACCAAAGACTGGTGATGGCTAAGGATACATGTGTGGTAACTATCACTAAGAGGTTAGCAAGATTAGTGGAACCATTAGTAGTTAGTAGCCATGAGTTTTCTTTCATTTTTACTTTGTTTTAGAAATAATTTCAAAAATCACAAAATTTTCTCTTCAATGTTCCTATCTTTGTTTTCACCGTACTCTTCTCTTTTCATTCTTTGTGTTCTTTTCTTTTGATTCTTTGAAACATAGAAAAATTGTTAACACACACGTGAACATACCGTGGATGCTTCTATTATCTTCCGTCCATGTGAATTCGACCCGTTTACCCTTTATGCTATAACGAAAGTATCGAGGAAGCCAAAGCGCGCACACTTTAATTCTAATTTCAAAACGACACCTTTTGCGCACGGTTTCACTCCAATCAAATTTTGGCGCCATTACCAGAGATGGGAACAGTTTGATTTCACGTTTTTGTTAACTTTTCTTCTTTGTTTCTAGGTACAGGTAAAAATTTTCAGAAAAAGCACTGCAGAAGGTAACTCCCCCCTGTAGCTTCCTGCTCTTTATAAGCAGGGTTGCTGGTTCCAAAAGTTTGTCATGGCTAGGGCCTTTTTGCCGTGGAAATGCGGCACAGTTCTGGGAATTGGTCTCCATTTTTTGCAGGGTATTCAATTTTTCATATATCTGTTTATTCTGCTGCTAGTTTCTATTTATATTACCTATATACTAAAATAATTTAAGAATTAAAATATGATAATTGGATGTTTTAAAATAGTTTAGACATTTGCATCTAGATACGTGTCAATTTCATTCCAATATATTGTATTTTATTCTTCAGTTGTTGTGATCTGGACCGAGGTGTACATATTGCATTGCATATAGTTAGGACAAACACGTGGGTGATTCCCACGCTTTGTGGGTTCATTCTTATCTATATTGCACACTCGGATGAATCAGAAATAGGGGTAAAACTCAACATAAGATAAGATGGGAAAGTCATTACCCTCGCTTAGCCCCAAAACCACCTCCACACTCACATAACTCATGCCTAAATAAAACTTGCTAGACGTTGACCCCTAGGGACATCTCGCACTCATTTAGGAAATTGACCTAAGTGCGAAGTTGTTAGAGTTTGACTCTTATGAAATCGGTATCAAAGGTTGGAGATTGAGAGGCGAAACCTCAAAGAATAATGGTTTAGCATAGTTAGACTCGTTGCTCCGGGACGAATACCTCCTACTGGTCTTGCCCCGACCTGGCACATTAACTTGTGGTCAGATTTCTACAATGTATCCCCATGGACAGTCTAACTAGTTAGGAGTCGTCTAGGCTTAGGTCAACCCTAGTATAGGCTTGGTTTGGATTTTTTTCTTTTATTTCTTTGTTTGCTTTTCTTTTCTATTTGTGAAATAGATTTCAATAACAATTCTTTCAATTCGAATTATGAATTCATATTTCACCTCGACCTCCGACTATGTATAACATGAACCAACCATATAGGTCGGATTGGGTTTACCCGACCCAATATGCCCATACAACCAATCTTATGACCATGATTTTCAAAATAATTTACACTCTTCATAGAATCAATAGGGATTCACCTCTCTCGAGTGAAATTTTTAACCACCATGTCCACAATTTTCATAATATTCATTCCCCAATTTTGATTCATATATTCCATTTCATGTTCCATCAATCAAAGAAAAATTCGATTTGGAAAAGAGTATAGAAGCTATGCATGAGTCCCAACAATAAATTCAGAACTTACTCATTTCACAATCCTAACCACATCAAATTCATATACTCTGTGTCTATCTAATTGAAAAAAAATCTGAGTTAGAAAAGAGTATAGAAGTCTTTCGGAAAACTGAGCAACAATTTCAAAACATGTTAGACTCAGCATTTCAACCAAATTTTCAAGCGTCATACTCATCTTTTCCAGTCTCACCGATTCAAAATGAATAACCATCAGTCCTAAAATTGAGTATGAAACTCTTGCATGAGTCCGAGTGATATTCCCAAAACATGTTGGACTGACCATTTCTCAAGACCAAGCGACACATACTTCTTTTCCAGAACATCCAACTGTAAAAAAATCCATTCTGGAAATGAATATGGAAGCCTTGCCTGAGTCCGAGCAACAATCGAAAAATCTGATGGACTCACGATTTCACCACAATTTTCAAAACCAACTTTCATACTCACCTTTTCAAGAAGAGCCAATTGCAAAGAGTACAGAAGACAAGATTTAGATTCGAAATTCTGTTACCTGGCTTATAAGTAGGTTAGACTCAGTAATGAGCGAATTGATCAATGGGAGTGAAAAAAGTCTTTCTTGTCAACCTTTGACCAATCCTTGTATCCCTAACACTATCAATTAGACCCAAGAATTATGTTATTTTGGAAACTAAGATTCAATTTCAGCACACCCATTTGAACTTGACCAAACTCCAAGTTTGAAAGTCCCATTGACATTTTGACAAGTTATCCCTTTTCTGAAATTGAACTTGAACATGAATGTGATCCTAAATCTCAAGTTGGTAAATCTATTTCACTTTTTGATTCAATAATGACTCCGGTATTTTTACCAGATTTTTTTTCATATTTTAGAGACAACATTGAATCATGTACTAGTGCACCATGAAATAGAATCACCAATATCTTACGATCACATTCCGTTAATAGGAAAAGTGTGTGAACATTAATTCTTTGGTTTGGACTCCATTTTTGAACCAATTTTGACTTTCACTTTTGAATCTCAATGTGATCTAAGTCAAATTCTTAAGTCAGTATTTATTCTTGTTCCGTTTGAGACCAAATTAATCATCTTCCACAATTCGCTTCATTGTTGGACAAAGGTGTTGAACAAAATGACTCAAAAATTCTTTTTGAAAATTGGGGATAATTTTTTTAAAGACCATTCACCTAATCATTCTTTTAATGAGTTATATTAGAAAGGTAATTGGTGGATTCATGTGAATTCCACAATCTTAATCGTCAGGATAGACCCGTTATAGGCCATTGGCTAGCTCGGGTAGCCATCAGGGTGAGGACCCGATGTTGGGTGAGCTCTGAGCGGTCATTATGGCTAAGCCTCCATCTTTCAGGAGACTCCTCGAAGGGTAGCCGTCAGAGTAGGACCCGCTATAGGCTATTGACTAGTTCGGGTAGCCATCAGAGTGAGGATCCGATGTAGGCTAGGCTCCGAGCAGTCATTGCGGGTGAGCCTCCACCTTACAGAAGACTCCTCGAGGGGTAGCCATCAGGGTAGAACCTACTATAGGTTCTTGACCAGCCCGGGTAGCCATTAGGGTGAAGACCCAATGTAGACTGCTCTGAGCTATCATTGTGGGCGACCCTCCATCTTTCAGGAGACTCCCCGAGGGTAGCTGTCAGGATAGAACATGCTATAAGCTGTTGACTAGCTCGGGTAGCCATCAGGGTGAGGATTCGATGGAGGCTGAGCTCTAAGCGGTTATTGTAGGCGAGCCTCATCTTTCAGGAGACTCCCTGAGGGATAGCTGTCAGGCTAGGACCCGCCATAGGTTGTTGACTAGCTCGGGTAGCCATCAGGGTAAGGACCTAATGTAGGCTGAGGTCCGAGCGGTCAATGTAGGTGAACCTCCATATTTTATGAGACTCCTCGAGGGGTAACCATTAGGTAAGACTTGCTATAGGCTGTTTCGGTGTCTATCGTACTCGAAAAAGGTACAAAACATCAAAATAAGAGAACTTGCATAATCTTTTCATTGGATATTATATGATTTTACACATAGTATCGTTTCAAGTCAAAAAAATATTTCATTGCTTCTTGAGGATCTCCCCGCCTTGATCAGCCAAGGTGTATGATGTTTTACCTCCCCGAGTGATGATGGGTAAGGACCCTCCCAGTTAGGCCCGAGCTTCCCTTGATCCTTCTGTCGTGTAGTCTGAATAACGTGCTTCAGGACCAAGTCTTCGGTTTGAAATTCATGAGGCTTCACCTTCTTGTGGTGCGCGGCTCGAATCTACTATTGGTATGCTATGATGCGGATCTGGGCTTGTTGTCACTTTTCCTCTGACTGATCCAGATTAAGTAGAGTTGTCCATCATTTTGATCTCAATTAACCCCTTCTATGCGGAATGTCAGCATGCTAATATTGACTTGAATGATCGCTTCCATTTTATATGCCAATGAGAACTACATTTCACCCATTGAGGCGCGCTTGGTGGTCCCGTAGGCCCAAAGCACCCCAGAGAGTTTCTCGGCCCATTTGCCCTTTGCTCTATCCAGGCTTTTGCATAGGTTATCGAGGTTGATGCGATTATTGATCTCGGCCTGACCATTGCCTTGAGGATAGTAAGGTGTGGAGAATTGGTGGGCGATCTTATATCTAGAGCAGAAGCTAGCCACTTGCTTACCATCAAAGTTTGTCCCGTTGTTAGAGTTAATGGTGTGAGGGAGTCTAAAGTGACATACGATGTTCTACCAAAGAAACTTAACAATCTGTTGTCCAGTGACTTCGGAGAGTGGCACCACTTCTACCCTTTGGTGAAGTAGTCGGTGGATACTAATAAGAACCGCAGCTGAGGCTGTGCTCAGGAGAGTGGACCAACCATGTCCAACGCCCATAGCATGAAGGGCCAAGGACTTCGCAAAGTGTCAAGGTCGGTGCTTAGTCTATTTGATGTTGGGGTGAATCTCTGACACTGCAAGCATTTTTTCACATAATTTTTGGTGTCGTCGAACATCTTGGACCAGTAATATCCTTGGTTGATGACCTTATGGGCGAGGAAGCGGCCTCCCGAATGATTCTTACAGTTGCTATCATGAATTTTCCGCATTACTCTCTGAGCTTTGTCTGGTCCAAGGTACGTCAGGTAGGAGTTGGCATGAAGCTTGGAGTAAGACTTCTTGTATAAGACGTCTCTAAGGAGCATGTATCTGGTGGCCAAGTGCAGGAGCTTTTGTACCTCCGCTCTGTCATCGGCGAGGGGCCCATCCTTCAGATAAGTAATGATAGGATCCCTATATCCTGGCGAGCTATCAAGGTAAAGGACCTCTTCGATCGGTTGTTTGATGCTCGGGTTGGCGATGCGCTCAACGGGAATCTCCAGTATGAATTAAACTTTGTGGCTGCCCCTAGGTTGGCAAGTGAGTCGAGTGATTGTTTTCAGATCTGGGACCCTTTTGAAGTTGCATCGAAGGATTTTAGTGTTCAGCTCGAGGACCAATTGAAGGTACTTCACCATCTGAGCATCCCTTGTGATATATTTTTCACTAACTTGGTTAACTATTAGTGAGAAATTGCATCAAACTTTGAGCCCTGTGACTCCAAGTGTGATAGCCACTTGGAGTCTGGCTAGGACTTTCTCATACTCAGCTTCGTTATTAAAGGCCGAAAAGCCGAGGGTAAAGGACTGCTCGATGATAGATACTTCTAGAGTGGTGAGGACCATCCCGATGCCTGGCCCCATATTGTTTGAAGCTCCATTAATATTCAAAATCTATCCTTTCAGTAAGTCACATTGCTCTGTGGCTCCTGTGGTAAGTTAGCAATAAAGTCCGCTATGACCTGTTCTTTGATTGTTGTTCTCTTTTCGTATCTGAGTCCGTATGGCCTCAGCTCCGATGCCTATTTTAATATCCGTCTTATTGCTTCTGGATTTTCTTTAACGCTTCGCAGGGTATGCTCTGTAAGTACCATGATCAGGAAAGGCTGGAAGTAGTGCTTGAGCTTCCTCGATATGAAGAAGAGAGCGAGAACCAGTTTTTCTAGCCTTTGGTATCTAGTTTGTGGTCCATTCATGGAATGGATAATGTAGTAGACAGTCTTCTGAACACCTTCATTATCACGAATCAGGGCCCCGCTCACGATTGACTCTGAGATGGCTAGATAAAGGAACAACATTTCTCCCGAGGTGGGCTTGAACATGAGTGGTGGTGAAGTCAGATATCTCTTCAAACCTTGGAAAGCTGTCTTGCATTCTTCATTCCAGTGAAAATCGTCCCCGTTCTTCTTCAAGGCTTAGAAGAAAGGTTTGCATTTGTCCGTGGATTGGTTGATGAATCAGTTCAAAGCAGTGAGATGTCTGTTCAGCATCTGAACCTCCTTCACAAATGTAGACGACTTCATGTTTAAGATGGCGGATACCTGGACGGTTGGCCTAGATGCTCCGCTGAGTGACCAGATACTCTAACAACTGTTGGCCCAAAGGCCCATCACTCGAGTTTTAATGATGATTAACTCATATAGTTATAATACTAATGATCTTTTGCTAATTTAGTTTCAGATATTTACCAAAATCTTAGTCGATGTTTAGCTTCAACTAAAAATTCGAAGTCAAGTTTTAAAGCTACAATGTGTTAATTCAAGAGCTCATGCTTCAAGATCGCATCGAGTACTCAAAGAGGAGCCTTGCTCATAGATCAAGTTTGGACCAAGTCAAGATGGAGAAGAAAATTTTCAAGAGAAGATTTTCAAGACTTGAGTCGTATTAGATTTAGATAAAATGTAAAGGGTTGTGGATTGCTTAAGTTCTTTCACACACACACAAAATATTTCAAAATATTTTATGTTTAATGGTTTTAGTTTTTGAAAAATACCGTTTTGATTTTGAGCTTTAAAGAATATATATATTGGTTTCATGATTAGATTTCATCAAAACAAGCTTACATAGTTTATATGTGTATTGGATTTCATCCATACACATTATTGCTTCATAATATTTAGAAAAACTTATTTTGATGCTTCTAGTTCATGCTTTTAAGTTTTATATTTATCAAAATTTATTTTTGAGCTTATTGTCAAAAACAAGTATTTTCATCTTCTAAGAGTATTGGATCATATCCACACACACAATGCTTTAAAAGTATTTAAATATCTTATTTTTTTTGTATTTGTATAAGCTTTGAAAAAATCAGTTTTCCATTTCAAAGTTTGTTTTTGAAAAAATACGGTTCTTATTTTAAGCTTAATTTCTATATCTCAAAAATAATTCAACATGTTTGTAATATGTGTTGATTTTTGATCAAACATATTTGTACTTCAAAGTATTTCAATGAAACTCTTTTTATGGAATTTATGAGATTTAAATAAAATTTTTAAGGTTTTTCAAGTCAAAGTTTTAAACCTTAAAACCCTGATTTTGGGCTTCTGGCGGTCGACCGACTGACCGAACCAAGGGTTGGTCGACCGAGCGGTCGACCGATGTGCACAGAATGTGCAAACCCCTAGGCTGTAGGGCCGATCCATCATGCGGTTGACCGATCCAGAGAACTTGCTCTCTGGATCTGGCCTCAGTCGACCGACCAAAGAGCATTGCTCTCTGGTTTTGGCCACGGTCGACCGAGCGATCGACCGATAGGTCAATGACCTGGTTACGGTCGACCGGGCGGTCGACTGGCAACCCTAATGGTTTGAAATATGTTCGTTATCCGGTCGACCGATTGGTCGACCGACAGGTCATCTGGCCTGGATATTATCCCCAACAGCTAGTTTTTGTAACTCTATAAAAGGTGGCTATTTTGGCTAGTTTTTAACAAGTCTTTAAGAGGATTTTAGATCCAATTTTTTCCACAGAGTGTTTTTCTTGAGCTTTTCAAAAGGATTTCTTGAGTTTTTCAGCGCAACCTTGTTTTTCTCACACAAGCTTGAGCTTTTCTTAACCATATCTATCCTCTAGGATTCTTGTTGTGAAAGAGTTTTTTTTGTGATTAAGAGAAGTAATCAGAAGTGTTCCATCATTTGTAATTGAGAAGGCGAGCTTGCGGGTTTGCATTGTGTAGAGTTCTTAAGGGAGCTCATTGTAGAGGTGCGGCCTCGGTAGGCTAGTGAGCTTGCGTATGCTGTTCTTGCGGGAACAAGTGAGGGACTTGCGGGTCTAAGAGTTCTTGAGGGAACTTGTTGTAGGTATTGCGGCATCGAGTTATCTTGTAGGATCGATTAAAGTGAAAATCTTTCATAGTGTTGTAGGTGGGGATGTAGAGCAAGTGTGCTCGAACCTCGAAACAATTCTCCTGTCTTTGGATGCTCATCTCTCTCACTTGTATTTATATATCTTACATGCTTTTATTGTTCATCTCTATATGTTTAATATATCTTGTACTCAATTGACATATATGCTTAGGTTGTTTATATGGTCACAATTGTATTTAACCAAGGGAGCCATAGTGGTACCTCAACTCTTAATTTAGAGGAATCTTGAGGAGATAATCCAGAGCCTTCACTGGGAATTCAGCTACACTCTTTAGTTATACTTGGTGTGTTAGCTTAACACTTTTAGTTTGCACATAATAGTTTTAATTCCGCATTATCTGGCATTAGATTAGCTAGTCACCTATTCACCCCCTCTAGGTGACCTACAATTGATATTAGAGCTTGATGCTCTTAATTTGGGTCTAACAACTTAGAGTTAAAGATCCACTTTTTGCTAATCACAATATTTACATACACACATAGATTTCATGACACCTCCCATGTTTGACATTCTTAACCTTCAAGCTTTGAAAGCTAAGATGTTTATGTATCATAAGGCCCTAGGTATTCATGTTTATTTTGCCACTATTAAAGATTCATAATTTGTAAATGGCAAAAATCTTGAGGCTAATGCAAAAGCCCTTTATGTATTAAAGTTGTTGGCCCAAGGTTACAATCACCCGTCTTTAGTGTGTTTTGATGATTACAAAACATATTAGTTATTTGTACTAATATTATTTGTTGTTTAAGTGTGTTTCAGGGTTTCTATCTTGCATAGGTGTTTTCTTCCCTAAAGGAAGGTGACTTGGACTCAAGATAACTCCAATTGGGCTCAAGATGCAAAATTGAAGATCATGTGGAGATAGCCCTTCTTGAAGCCTTGAAGTCTTTTAGAATCATTGTAAGAATAGAATGTTAAAGTTTGAGTATGTGATATTTGGCTCTAGGATACACACACACACTTTTCCCTTTACAAAATTCTATTTTAAAATGTTTGTTTCTAAGTTTTATGCCTAAGTTTATATATACATGTATTCAAACTTATTACAAATTGAGTATCTTGTTTAAAACATGTGTATAGACTATTTTTGCATAATACTTAGTTATAAGTATCTTAAAATATTTTTTCAAAAATTTTCCAACTCAAAATCAGCCTGTTTTTTCCTTATTTCAGGTTGACCGGCCGACCGCCCGGTCGACCGGCGCCTGTGTCAGGACATGCACGTTTGTGCACGTCTGTCGGTCGACCGGCCCGGTCGACCGACTGTAAGCAGGCCACTCTCGGTTTGTTTCGGTCGACCGCCGGTCGACCGGTATAAGGAAACTGTGTTTCCTCAAAGTGGTCGGTCGACCGGACGGTCGACCGGAGCGCCAACGGCTCTTTGCCAAGTAGGCAAACGGTCGACCGGCCGGTCGACCGTTACGCCTGCAAGAGCCCAACGGCTCTTTCCTCTTTGGGCAAATCTGAAAAACTGTTTTCTTCTTCTTCTTTAACAGAGTTTTAGAGAGTTGTTGGAGGCCTTTTGCAGGTCAAATTAGGTGAAAAGAAAAGAGTTTTAACCTATTCTCTCCCTATAAATAGAGGGGAATAGGTCTTTGTTATTTACTTAGAAAAATCCTTGGTTTTCATTATTTTCAAGAGAGAGAGAAAAATTGTTTCAAAGCTTTCATTTCCAACTCTTTTAAAGTTTGTTTTTCAGTTGTGTTTGATTGCCAATATCACTCTACAACTGAAGTTTTCTCACCACACTTCATAGAGCCAAAATCCATTACTCATACTATAGTGAAGTTGTAAGAAGAGTGAGAATTGTAAAAGTGTTTGAGAAAGAGTTTAGTGATCTAGTTGTGATCACTCTTATTCTTGTGATTCTTGTTCTTGTGGAGACAACTCCTAGGTGAAGTTCTTTGTAAGTTGTGAAGCTAAGGGCTTGGGGTCTTCGGTAGACCAAACTTGTACGGCATCCTCGGTGGATAGTGGAAACCCTTCACGGAGGTGAAGGCGGGGACTAGAGCGGTGGCTCGAACCTCGAAACAAATCATTTGTGTTTGCGATTGCCTTGCGTTATTCTTGCTTTACATTTCTCTTGCTTTATATTGTCTTCAACTATTTGCTTGAGAACTAACCCTTTACTTGTGCAATCTTCTCTTGTTTACTTTACTTGTTATACTTATTGTGTGTATTCCATCATAGCATTTTATTCATCTCTTGATCGATCAAATCTCATACAACACGGTTGCATTGCGCACCTCTAACCCATTTTAAGGGGAATTGGGAGGAAGGAGTTCAGAACCTCTCACGGGGTATTCGGCTCTTAGTCGTGTTTTGAGAGATCGTTGCATCACTCATTCAATTAAGTTTTAAAAAGATCATTAGATTAGCAATTACACCTATTCACCCCCCCTCTAGGTATATTTCAATTGGTATCAGAGCTTGGTTACTAGGCTCTTGGCTTAACAACCCTAGAAAGATCCTAATATTGCTAATCATTTCATTCATTTTCACTTAGTAAAGATGGCCAATGGTATTAAGACACCCCCTAAGTTTGATGGACTTAACTTTCCCATATGGAAGGTTAAGATGACCGTGTTTTTACAATCTCTTGGTAGCCGAGTTGCAAAGGCCGTGACCAAACCTTTTAGTGCACCCCCAGTGATGAATCCACTTGGTCCGAGATAGAGACCAAAGAATTTGATGCCAATGCTAGGGCTCACTATGCACTCCTACAAGCCCTTAATGATGATGACATAGCTAGAGTTATTCATTGCAAGTCCGTATATGAAATTTGGACACATTTACTAGTCACACATGAAGGGACCTCACAAGTGAAGAGAGCTAAGATTGACCTTCTTCGGTCCCAATATGAGAATTTTTGCATGCAAGAAAATGAAACCATAGATGATATGGTTACAAGATTTACAAAGATTACTAATGGACTTTCTTCTCTAGGTGATGCTATTGATAACGATCAAAGAGTAAGAAAGATCATCCGGGCTCTTCCTCCTTCATGGGAAGTAAAAGCAACAACCTTGAAGGAACTCAATGACAAGGAGGAGATGGAGCTAATTGGTCTCATTGGGAATCTCAAAACCCATGAGATGGAGAGGAAAGTGAGGGAGGACATGGCTCCTTCCAAGAAGAAGACTATAGCCTTCAAAAGCCAATCCACACACTCCGACGAAGACGATGAAGAAGAAGATGACGAAGAGCTCTCACTTCTTGTCAAAAATGTCCGGAGGATGTACAACAAGGCGAAATTCCAAGGTAGAAGGAGATGGCAAGGAGGTAAGGAAGAAAGAAAGATCATATGCTTCAATTGCCAAAGACCGGGACACATAGTGGCGGAGTGTCCGGATAAAGTGAAGCCCTCCACCTCAAAGAAGCCTCACAAGAAGAAGGCAATGAAAGCTACATGGGATTCCGAGAGCGAATCCGAGGAGGAGATTGATACCGCCAACATGTGCTTCATGGCAAATGAAAGCACAAGCAAGGTAACCCCTTCCACTTCTCCTAATGATGAACTTTCTATGGATGAGTTAGGAGAAGCTTTTGTAGAATTATCTCATAATTATGACTTCTTAAAGAAAAAGTATTTAAAAATGAAAAAGGAAAATGAATCTCTTAGTTTTCAAGTTATAAATCTTTCTAAAGAAAATAATGACTTGCATTCTACTTTGGTTTTCACTAAAAATGAATTTGATAAATATAAGACTTCTTGTAAAGGCAAGTCCCCATTTGTTGATGCTAATGAGATTACCATGCTTAAGGAAAGAATAGATTCTTTAAGTATTGTTTTGAAAAAGTGTAGTGAGTTTGATAAGAAGAAGTTAGAGGCCATGTTTCCTAAGAACCAAGCCTCTAAGAAAAATGTTCATAATGCTCATGCTCATACCACACAACCTTTACATCGTGGTAAACCCCCAAAGCATGCTCACACTTCACACACTCATCATGCATTCATGTATGGAAGAGTGTTCTCATGTTCACATTGTGGGCGGAAAGGACACTTAGCCAATTTTTGCTATGATAGACTAGGTGCATCTTTTCATAATGTTTGGGTTCGAAACACTAACTTTCAAGGACCCAAGAAAGTTTGGGTACCAAAGTCAACAACTTTGTTAAATGATATAGGTACCTTCCAAAGCCCAACGACGTAGAGGATTGTGGTATCTTGATAGTGGTTGCTCAAGGCACATGACTTGGGATATCAACAACTTTGCAACCCTATCAAGATACCATGAAGGTGGCACCGTCACCTTCGGAGATGACGCCAAGGGTAAAATCATCGGTATTGGTAATGTAAAACTTAGCACATCCCCTTTAATTGAGAATGTAGTTTTAGTTGAAGGCCTCAAGCATAATCTCTTGAGTGTTAGTCAATTATGTGATAAAGGTTTTGATGTAGTTTTTGATAATGTTGCTTGTAAAGTAATTGATAGAATTTCTAATGCTTGTGTGTTTTCTGGTTTTCGTGAAAGTAATGTTTATATGATAGATATGTTAAATATGTCTTGTAATATAACATGTTTAAAAGCCCTGGATGACGACTCTTGGTTGTGGCATAGAAGATTAGGCCACATTTCTTTTGACCACATATCTAGGCTTAACACTAAGGAAATGGTGAAAGGTATTCCTTATTTGAATTTTGAAAAAGACCGAGTTTGTGACGCATGTCAATTTGGGAAACAAACTAAGTCTTCTTTCAAGTCAATTAAGGATATCATGACATCACGTCCTTTGGAGTTAATCCACATGGATTTATTTGGACCTACACAAACTAAAAGTCTAAGTGGGAATAGATTTGCATTTGTTTTAGTTGATGATTTTTCACGTTTTACTTGGGTTTTCTTTCTTGAGCATAAAAATCAAGCATTTTCGTATTTCCAAACTTTTAAGAAAAGAGTTGAAAAAGAAAAAGATGTTTCGATTTTAAGAATAAGAAGTGATAGAGGAGGTGAATTCATTAACCAACCCTTTACCACTTTTTGTGAAGAACATGGAATAAAGCATGAACTATCTTGTCCTAGAACTCCACAACAAAATGGAGTAGTTGAACGGAAAAATCGAACTTTGCAAGAGATGGCTAGGACAATGCTTAGTGAATACGGTCTACCACATTATTTGTGGGCCGAGGCCGTTAATACATCATGCTACATATCAAATCGTGTTTTCTTGTGTAAAAATACTACAAAAACCTCTTTTGAAATGTACTTTTCTAGAAAACCAAATGTTTCATATTTCAAGGTTTTTGGATGCAAATGTTTTGTTTTAAATACAAAAGATAATTTAGGAAAATTTGATCCTAAATCTTATGAGGCTATATTTGTGGGTTATTCTAATACTAGTAAGGCTTATAGAGTCTTCAATAGGTCATCATTGACTATTGAGGAATCTATACATGTTAAGTTTGAGGAATCTAACTTATTTGTTAAGAATGTTGTAGAAATAGATGCTTTGCATGAAGGCTTGGAGAAAGTGACCTTGGAGGATACACCTACTATGGGAGACAAGCCAAAGGATGATGAAGCTAAAATGCAAGAGGCTCAAGGAAATGAAGATCAAACAAATGGAGAAGAGCCCACTCAACAACTTCCAAAGGATTGGAGATACAATCCACATCATCCCAAGGACCTCGTCATAGGTGATGTATCAAAAGGGGTAACAACTCGCTCTAAACTTCATGACTATTGTGGACATTATGCATTTATTTCTCATGTTGAACCCAAGAACGTCCTCGAAGCCGAGGCCGATTCATATTGGTTGCTAGCTATGCAAGAGGAACTCAATCAATTTGAGCGCAACCAAGTTTGGCACCTTGTTCTTAGGCCCCACGATAGACCAACAATTGGTACTAAGTGGATCTTTAAGAATAAGTTGGATGAATCGGGTAACGTTGTTAGGAATAAAGCTAGGTTAGTTGCCCAAGGTTACACTCAAATCGAAGGAATCGATTTTGAAGAAACCTTTGCACCCGTAGCACGGCTTGAAGCCATACGGATGACACTAGCATTTGCCTCATATAAAGATTTTAAATTGTTTCAAATGGATGTTAAAAGTGCTTTTCTAAATGGTTTAATTGAAGAGGAGGTGTATGTTAAACACCCCCCGGGTTTGTTGATCCTACACATCCGGATTTTGTTTTTAAATTAGATAAAGCTCTTTATGGTTTAAAACAAGCCCCTAGGGCTTGGTATGAAAGACTTTCTTCATTTTTAATTTCAAATGGTTTTAAGAAAGGTAAAATTGATACAACCTTGTTTACAAAACATGTAGAAACTGATATTCTTATTGTGCAAATTTATGTAGATGATATTATTTTTGGTTCTACTAATGAATCTCTTTGCCAAGCTTTTGAATCATGCATGAAGGATGAATTCGAAATGTCTATGATGGGGGAACTCAACTATTTCCTTGGACTCCAAATCAAGCAAAAGAAGGATGGGATCTTCATCAATCAAGCCAAGTACACAAAGGAACTAATCAAAAGGTTTGGGCTTGAAGGATCGAAAGTAAGCAAAACTCCCATGGCAACCACTACAAAGCTTGACAAGGATGAACAAGGTAAAAGTGTAGACATTAAATTATATCGTAGCATGATTGGTAGCTTGCTTTATTTGACGGCTAGTAGGCCGGATATTATGTTTTCCGTTTGTCTTTGTGCACGTTTTCAATCTTGTCCTAAAGAATCTCACATAATTGCGGTTAAACGCATAATTAGATACCTTAAGGGCACTATTGAAATGGGTTTGTGGTATCCTAAAACCGGATTATTTGAAATGAAAAGTTTTTCGGATGCCGACTATGCGGGTTGTAGGGTAGATAGGAAGAGCACAAGTGGAACATGTCAATTCTTAGGTAATTATCTTGTATCTTGGTCTTCCAAAAAGCAAATTAGGTAGCCCTTTCAACCGCCGAGGCGGAGTATGTTGCAGCCGGAGCTTGTTGTGCACAAGTTCTTTGGATGAAACATACTCTCCTTGACTATGATTTACACTTTGATCATGTTAAAATATTTTGTGATAATACTAGTACTATTCACATGACAAAGAATGCAAATCAACATAGTAAAACCAAACACATTGACATTAGGTATCACTTTCTTAGAGATCATTATGAGAAAGGTGATATTGATATTGATTATGTTTCTACCGATTTTCAACTTGCCGATATTTTTACTAAACCTCTAGATTATGCTAGATTTTCATTGATTTGTCGTGAGTTGAATGTTTGCATGATAGATTCTTAAATATTTCTATTTTTGTATTTTGTTTGTTTTGATTTTAACCCTTTTTGATGTATGACAAAAAGGAGGAGAAAAAGAAATAAGTTTGCTTATAGTTTGAGTTTTGTTTATTTACTTGAGTTTTGGGAGAAAAAGATTAATACTATAAGTTTAAGAGAAAAAGTATAACTTTAATTGGTATATAAGATTAAGTTTTTGACAAAAATATTGTGTTTTCAATGTTTTCAATGCTTCATGTATCTCACTCATAGTTATTTTTTACATAGCATTGTTTGAGGGGGAGCTTTCCAAGCTCTTCTTCCTTTATTTGTTTAAATAACTTATATGTTTTGTCATCATCAAAAAGGGGGAGATTGTTGGCCCAAGGTTACAATCACCCGTCTTCAGTGTGTTTTGATGATTACAAAACATATTAGTTATTTGTACTAATATTATTTGTTGTTTAAGTGTGTTTCAGGGTTTCTATCTTGCATAGGTGTTTTCTTCCCTAAAGGAAGGTGACTTGGACTCAAGATAACTCCAATTGGGCTCAAGATGCAAAATTGAATATCATGTGGAGATAGCCCTTCTTGAAGCCTTGAAGTCTTTTAGAATCATTGTAAGAATAGAATGTTAAAGTTTGAGTATGTGATATTTGGCTCTAGGATACACACACACACTTTTCCCTTTACAAAATTCTATTTTAAAATGTTTGTTTCTAAGTTTTATGCCTAAGTTTATATATACATGTATTCAAACTTATTACAAATTGAGTATCTTGTTTAAAACATGTGTATAGACTATTTTTGCATAATACTTAGTTATAAGTATCTTAAAATATTTTTTCAAAAATTTTCCAACTCAAAATCAGCCTGTTTTTCCTTATTTCAGGTTGACCGGCCGACCGCCCGGTCGACCGGCGCCTGTGTCAGGACGTGCACGTTTGTGCACGTCTGTCGGTCGACCGGCCCGGTCGACTGATTTTAAACAGGCCACTCTCGGTTTGTTTCGGTCGACCGCCCGGTCGACCGGTATAAGGAAACTGTGTTTCCTCAAAGAGGTCGGTCGACCGGACGGTCGACCGGAGCGCCAACGGCTCTTTGCCAAGTAGGCAAACGGTCGACCGGCCGGTCGACCGTTACGCCTGCAAGAGCCCAACGGCTCTTTCCTCTTTGGGCAAATCTAAAAAACTGTTTTCTTCTTCTTCTTTAACAGAGTTTTAGAGAGTTGTTGGAGGCCTTTTGCAGGTCAAATTAGGTGAAAAGAAAAGAGTTTTAACATATTCTCTCCCTATAAATAGAGGGGAATAGGTCTTTGTTATTTACTTAGAAAAATCCTTGGTTTTCATTGTTTTCAAGAGAAAGAGAAAAATTGTTTCAAAGCTTTCATTTCCAACTCTTTTAAAGTTTGTTTTTCAGTTGTGTTTGATTGCTAATATCACTCTACAACTGAAGTTTTCTCACCACACTTCATAGAGCCAAAAATCCATTACTCATACTATAGTGAAGTTGTAAGAAGAGTGAGAATTGTAAAAGTGTTTGAGAAAGAGTTTAGTGATCTAGTTGTGATCACTCTTGTTCTTGTGATTCTTGTTCTTGTGGAGACACTCCTAGGTGGAGTTCTTTGTAAGTTGTGAAGCTAAGGGCTTGGGGTCTTCGGTAGACCAAACTTGTACGGCATCCTCGGTGGATAGTGGAAACCCTTCACGGAGGTGAAGGCGGGGACTAGAGTGGTGGCTCGAACCTCGAAACAAATCATTTGTGTTTGCGATTGCCTTGCGTTATTCTTGCTTTACATTTCTCTTGCTTTATATTGTCTTCAACTATTTGCTTGAGAACTAACCCTTTACTTGTGCAATCTTCTCTTGTTTACTTTACTTGTTATACTTATTGTGTGTATTCCATCATAGCATTTTATTCATCTCTTGATTGATCAAATCTCATACAACACGGTTGCATTGCGCACCTCTAACCCATTTTAAGGGGAATTGGGAGGAAGGAGTTCAGAACCTCTCACGGGGTATTCGGCTCTTAGTCGTGTTTTGAGAGATCGTTGCATCACTCATTCAATTAAGTTTTAAAAAGATCATTAGATTAGCAATTACACCTATTCACCCCCCCTCTAGGTGTATTTCAAAAGTCAACCTTAAATAATGAATATTTATCTAGGTTTCTAACAATGAATCGGCTTTTGTAGTTTGGAACACTCTCCTCACTCTTAATGAACAAAAGCAAAATGAAAAAGAGAGTAACTCGAATGAAGAAGTAATGCTTCCAATTATATGTACCAAGGGATGACCCCATTGAGGTAAACTCTGAATCCGAGCTTGATGAAGAAGTTGAGGTGTCATATAATGACCTTGCATTATTTTGCCAAAAACATCTTGAAAAATATGATTTGCTAAAGATGGAAACAAAAGTTTGAAAAATGAAATGAATTAGTTTTAAAAGAAAAAGATTCTTTTCAAAATAATTTGAAATAGTTTGAAAAAAATGAATTTTTGAAAAAATAAGTTACTTTGTTGGAAAAAGAAAAGAATTGTTTTAAATGAAAATAAATCTTTAAAAAAGAAAATTGTTTAATTGAAAAAGAAAAGATTTCTATTTCCAAAAAGAAAAATGATTTTGTTCTCATACTCATATTTCTCCTTCTAAATTATTGATGATATATGTATTTTGAAGAGCATTGATTGTTATGGCTCCACTTTGAGCCAATGTGTATTTAACCACAATAGATTGAAATCCATGTTTCAAAAGAAACAATTTCACATGTTCATGCACATATTTCACTGCATACATCTCATGCACATCACAATCATATGTATGTTAGAGTGTACAAATGTACACATTGTGACCGTAAAGGCCATCTTGCAAAATTTTATTTTGATAGAATAAATTATTTAAATTTTACAAATAAGAATGTTTGGGTTCCTATTGCTACTAACTCCCATGGACCTAAAAAGAAGATATGAGTACCAAAATCCTCACCTCTTATGTTTGATGTAGGTGTGGGCTCTACGTGAGAGGATTGGTGCCTTGGTGGTGATGCATTTAGAACTCGAAGGATACACCTATTTGATGCATCGCTATCAAGAAAACATGGTGGAACGACTACCTCAGAAATGAATTGGCTATATCGATTTTGGTAACCATTTCTTCCTCCTCTTTGAAAATGTTTTAAATGCTTATATGCTAGTGTAAGAAATCTAGACTCTATCATATGATGTTTCGTGCTTAATGTTAAGTTGATTGGTTATTTACTATGCATATGTTTTTGAAAATCTTTTCAATGGATTTACTTGCCTATACATGTTCATATGCATATCCTATTAAAACTTGTATTATACATATCAATTTTTTGAGATACATACTTTACATGCTCTATTTCTTTATGTACTTAATTATTTGTTTGATTGTACATTGTATGTCCTATTTTTGATGATTCATGCATAGGATATATGATATATCATGTTTTTTAGAAAAAAGTTGATATGAGTTTTTGTTATAAGCATTATTGTTTATTTTCATGAATATGTCATTTACATGATTCTTATACACTCACCTTTATGTTGACTCATGTATTTTTTTTCATGAGCATTATGAGCTTTATGGATTTTGAATGTCAACTCTTGTAATATACATGTTTCATGGGATATGTGATTTGTTTCACATTTTGAAAGATATTTAACTAGTTTTCAAAAACTATTTTAAACTAGTTATTTATTATTCATTTGGTAGTGTTGTCATCTGCAAATATTTTTCAAATTCTATTTTTAAAAACTTCTACCCTAAAAGGGTAGTTGGTTAGGTGACCATGCCATGTATGCTCCTTAATGAAAATCACTTTAAACATATGCATGATAAGGGTGGATGATATGAGTTATACACATGATTTTTCATGTTATTTCATTTTTGTATACTCATACTAGTTTTTCTTATATATGTATACTTCAAATTTCAAGTGGTATTTCTATTTTTATGCATACATATATATGATTTTGATTGTGTTTATTTGACAATGTCCATATATATTTTAAAGCACAAATTATTTTATACTAAGCTTAAATTGATTATAAGTGTTAATTGATATATTTCTACAAGCTTATGCATGTGTTTTTTGTTATTTCAAAAAAAAGAAAATATTTTTTTAACTTAAAAAGATTTCATGTTGATCAAATAATAATTGTTTATCTACAAGTGATTTCAACATTTATTTTGTCAACTACAATTTGACTTCAATTGGTATCAAAGTTTATTTTATTGATTTCAAGTAGTTTCAAAATTTATTTTTAAGTGGTATCAAAAAAATTTCAAAATGTGTTTGATATGTATTGCCTATATGTAAGGGAGCTTAACATCTCCTCTATATATAGATTCATGTTAAGTGTATTTTAAATATTAAAAAGTTTGACCTCTCTTCTTTATGTGATACATATTTGTAGGGGGAGCTTCACATCTCCATCTATAAATTATATGTTATACTAATATGGATTAGGATCTAATCAACCCTTCTCCATGTAATGTATGTAGGGGGAGTTAACTTTATAGTCTCTTCTCTTTATGAATGTATATCGCATATAGATTTATATTGTTTGTTTTTCTTCACCACTTTGTTGATGAATTGACAAAAAAAGGAAGAAGAATTTAGAGTTTATATATGCATTTTTATATTATTATTTATGTATATATG
Organism: Agave tequilana; assembly: GCA_038442645.1. Lineage (NCBI taxonomy): Eukaryota > Viridiplantae > Streptophyta > Magnoliopsida > Asparagales > Asparagaceae > Agave > Agave tequilana. The sequence goes on from JAVJIF010016592.1 coordinate 56,101, forward strand.
CTTGTTTGTTTATACGCTTAAATTGAATATCTTTTTGTTTATTACTATGCATGAGTTAAGAGGGAGCTTCTATGGAGCTTATCTTTAATCCATGCATATATAACTCAATGAGTTTTGTCATCATCAAAAAGGGGATAATTGTTAACCCAAAGACACATCATTCTAGTTTTAATGATGATTAACTCATATAGTTATAGTACTAATGATCTTGTGCTCATTTAGTTTCAGATATTTAACTAAAATCTTAGTCGGTGTTTATGATGAGCATAATTTTATCACATTTTCATACTCTTATTTATCTATTATTTGTATATAAATAATGCTACTCGGGTATATTTGATTGAATTTGCAGGAAACAGGTAAAAAAAGAGAGAGAGGAATCTGGTTACTTTCAGTAATAAAATCACGCAATTTGTAAAAGATTGAGGGTTATTTTTCAAATATGTTGCGGTATTTTGGACATAATTTTAGCTACAGGACTCTGAAAGAAGTCATTCAAGATGTCTACGGGAAGAGAATTCGAAGATCTAAAAATTTGATTCTGAGAGTTTTTACTGATTTGACTGTTTGATTGCCCATATTGATCATTTACAGATTCAGCCTGAGTCAAAACTGATTTAATATGTAATATTTTAATTTGAGGAGCTTTTTTGTAAAATTTAATATATAAGGAGGAGAGAGGGCTGCTGTGGCCGTCATCTAGGTTTTAGGTTTATTTTTATTTTTTATTTTTTTAATTTCTTTGTTTTTAATGCAACATCATGGCGGCCAATCTTTGTAGTAGGAATTCATTTTAATATAATATTATTTCCTCCTTTTATTCGTCTTTGAAACTATGTGCAGAGAAGTGCATACAATGTTTCTCTCTATTGATTGCCGTAAAAAGAGTTTAGCTTTCATCATTGATGATAGAGGGCGCGCCAGGTAAGGTTGGCTTTTTCTTTTTAATTTCATTGTATTTTGATTTTAATTTTTAATGGCAATTTGTTTCTTCTTAATCTTAATTAATTATTAATCACATGTAATTAATTTAATGCTTATTAAATATTTAGATTATATTTGTGATAGGAATCTTAACGTGAATAGGTAATTTTTCTAGTACCTAGGGAAGATGAATCTAGGCTAGATTATCTTGTGATCATCCGTTGAATCTCCTATATAGGGCTATTTGCGTACCAATTTACTGACAACTTTTAGCAGATTAATTTTTAGAATAACTGGATATTCGACAAGCTATGTATCGGGGGTTAGTGGTCCATGCTTAGGATTTTATTGTCTTTATACTTTAATTTAGGTTAATTTACCTTTGATGGATCATGTAATTGGAGAATCTTTGTGCTTAGATCTAGTGTTAAGACTTATTTTACTTATTAGAAGTAGAGATTTTGGTTAGTAATAATAGACTAGTATGGAGATCAAGATTGTCCGCATGATGGTAGTTTAAGGGATTCGACCCTAAGTGCTTGACTTGACTTTTTCTATATTAATTCTTAGTTTAAAAATCTAACTCACAAACTCTTTAACAATTCGCCTAGAAGTGTTGAAACCGTAAGAACCACCTGTCCCTGTGGATCGACCCTCAAGTGTTGCAAACTATCATGCACTTGCGGTAAATTAAAGCATGAGAGTGAAATCTCCCCATTAAGTTTTTGGCGCCATTGCCGGGGAACGGTGTTTTCTTTAGTCTTCGCACTTTTACCAAAAAAATAACAAAAAATTAATAATAAATAAAAATTAGGTAATCCACACATCACACTTTCCAACTCGATACCTACGCTGATATATGTCAGCTTGGGTACGTGATTCAATAGGACTCTAGTCAGCATAGAATCGAACGAGACTAAGATGACTGACCCTGTTCCACCTATGGTCCTCATGGACCGATGTTACCTGCCTCTATCATCACACCCATCATGCATCGGATTGTCAGAAGCCACCGAAAACAACTACGAGCTGAAGCCACAATATATAACGATGCTTCTTAAGTTCTCCGGGCTGGAATCTAAAGATGCCTATATTTTCATCAACGAGTTCGAGGAGGTTTGCGCAATGATGAGGATCAGGCAACTGAGTGACGATGGCGTCAAACTAAGGTTCATCCCTTTCTTACTCAGGGACAATGCTAAAAGTGACTATACAGCCTCACAACAAACTCAATCACCATATAGGCAGAGTTTGTTGCAGTCCTTCTAAAAAAGTTTTTCCCAATGCACAAGACTACAAGAATCCGTCTGAAATTAATCAATTCAGACAACGGGACAAAGAACCATTTCGGAGATACCTAGAAAGGTTTAAGGACCTTCTAGCTCAATGTCCCCATCATGCCATAGAAAAGTAGCGTCTCTGTTAGATATTGCATGAGGGTGTCAATTACAGTTCGAAGACCTTTCTTGAATCCATGAGTCACGGTGACTTCATGAGGATGACAGATGATGCTGCATCGAAATTCCTTGAAGAAATGGCAGGGAAAATCATGCAGTGGGAAGGGTTCAATGAGAAGCTACCAAGTACAAACTCAACCACCACATCAAGGAGTGGCATACATTCGATTGAAAACTCTATTGCAGCCGAAGCAAAGATAGCAGCACTGATGAGGAGGATTGAAGTGTAGGACAAGGGGACTCCATAGCAGTTCGACCTAGTAAATCAGACCTCTGTACCAAGTTGCTTTAACTGTCAATCTCCAACTCATGTCATGGAAGATTGCCCGCTCCTTTCAAACTCACTGATGAACAGTCAATAACAATAGTTAAATGTCACCTATCGACAAAGAATGATCCATATGCACCAACATACAATCTAGGATGGAAGAATCACCCTAACCTTTCATGGAATCAAGGAGGAGGATATCAAGGAGGGACAACAAGCAACCCAACCAAATGGTTCACAGTTTGCTAGGCCAAACGCATTCTCTTATCAACAACAACAACCGGCCTTTGTGACACCACAATCCACTCTAACATATGCAAATCCATCAATGCCACCACCCGAATTTAGGAGCAAACAAAATTGAACACCATGGAGAAGAACTTTAACTCATTTATGCAATCGACAAATCAGTTGTTGGAGTCCAATCAACAAGCCATGCAACAACTCACATTACAAATGAGTAAGATGTCTTCTCAAATGAGTAAAAGAGAAAGAGGGACTTTTCTCAGTCAATCTGAGATTAATCCCAGGGATACCAAAGCTAACAATAACACTTCAAATTCAGCTCAACTAAATGCGCTCCACGTATTACAGTCGGGAAAAGAGGTGGACAATCAGGTGCAGGTCCACAGTCCTACAAAATCAGCTGACCCGGTGACAGACCCATCATCCTCAGGCTCTAGCGGAGCAAATGACAAGGAAGCTGAGAAAGTCCTACATATGATCCACCGGCTCCCTTTTAAAATAGGCTCCGATCTAAGAAGAACACAACGTAGATGGAGAAGATTCTAGAAATTTTCAAGTAAGTCAAAGTGAATATTCCTCTCCTTCAAGCTGTTGAACAGGTTCTATCATATGCAAAGTTCTTGAAGGACTTGTGCACAAAGAAACGAGCTCATCAGACTCCTAAGAAGGTCTTTTTTGTTGCAAATATCAGCGAGATCATAAAGAGGATGTCTGACTCTTTCTTGCACTATTGGAACCATAGTGATTGAAAAGGCCTTACTAGATTTGGGGGCGAGTGTCAACTTACTTCCATATTCAGTCTACAAGTAGTTAGGAGTGGGTGAGTTAAAACCCACAAGATAGCTTGCAATTGGCTGATAGATCGGTGAAAATTCCAAAGGGTGAGTTAGAAGACGTACTAATAAAGGTAGGAGAATTCATATTCCCAGTCGATTTTGTTGTCCTTGAAACTGCACCAGTGGAGAACCCAAGAGGGCAAATTCCTGTGATTCTTAGCTGACCTTTCTTAGAAATATCAAATGCTTTGATCAATTATCGTAGTGGGTTGATGAAACTCACCTTTGAAAACATGACTATCGATCTCAATATTTTCAATCTTGGAAAGCACCCAAGCGATCACTCTGACCAACCTTTTGATGTCAACATGATCCAAGGGATATCAAGCGAACATTTTGAAGATGAAGGATTAGACATCGAGTATCTTGACCAAGGGTCAGAGCCTGACGAACTGGAACAAGTGTTCGAATAAGCTGATCAGGTGTTTACAATGCACCAAGAGTCTTTATATGAGTCACTCAATGAGGGAATAAAAGCGCCACTTCGACCATCTGTGGAGGAGCCACCTAACTTAGAGCTAAAATCTCTCCCTAAAATATTAAAATATGCCTATTTAGGTGAGGATGAAAAGCTCCTGGTCGTGATAACTTCCAATCTAAGTAAGAACCAAGAGGAATCCCTCCTGTCTGTATTGAAGGAGAATAAGGAAACTATAGGGTGGACAATGGCTGATATAAAAGGGATAAGTCCAACAATCGTCCAGCATCAGATCCCCCTAACTGAAAATGCCAAACCACGAAGAGACCCTCAACGCTGAATGAATCCTATAATGAAGGAGGCAGTAAGAAAAGACATTTTGAAATGCCTCGACAATGGATTCATTTATCCAATCTCTGACAGTTCGTAGTGAAAAGTCACCTAGAGGGGGGTGAATAGGTGAATGCTAATCTGTGAACTAAATGCGAAATTTAAAAACTTAATGCAAATTACACTCAAGTGTGATCAACAAATGATTCACACACAACCAAGCCAAGCAAATATGAATGCTCAATATGAATAATGCAAGGCACAAAGTAAAGAGAGAGATAGAGAGAGAGAGAGTCAATGGATCAAGCGCAAACAACAAGATATGTTTCGAGGTTCGAACACCCAGCTCTACATCCCCGCCTTCGACACACGAAGGATTTCTAATCCACTAGCAAGTCCACAAAGAACTCTCACAAGGAGTACCCAACTCCTCTCTTTACAAATACAACCTCCTCCTTGAGGCACCACTCTAAGCCAACAATCACAACCTCCTCCTTGAGGCAAACTCCAAACTCCCAATCACGAACCAATACAAGGATCACCTCACAACTTGAGGGATACAACCCAAAGCACAAAGCAAGTAAAGATTGGGTTACAACTTGGTGGTCTAAACCAACAACCACAAACTATATCTTCTTCCACACAGATATCCTATAGATTTAGATAGTAGATTTTAGCTCAAGTGTGGAGAAAACCAATGGAATGGAAATCAGAATCACAAAGAAAAATCCTTGGGAAAACAATAGAAATCAAGATGGTGAAGTTCAATCAAAAGCTTTTCCCAAAAACCTCTTCTTTGATTTTCCAAACCCTAGCAAAAACACCAAAAAGATTGTTCAATTCAAGTCCAAAAACTTCTTTTGATTGCAGCAAAACACCAGAGAGTATGGAAAAATTCGCACAAAAAATCTTAGAGAAAAACTCTTACAAATGGGTATTTATAGGCAAATCTGGAAACTAGCCGTTGGCTGTAATTTTTGCCAGAATTACCCTGACGGTCGACCGCCCGGTCGACCGCCCAACGGTCAATTTTTGATCCGTTGGCGCTAGCGGTCGACCGCCCGTCGACCCAAACAAACAGAGAGCAAACCTGCTCTCAGTCGGTCGACCGTAACGGTCGACCGGCTATAGGTGTAACCAGCGTGCACGTTTCTGTGCACGTCGGTCGACCCATACGGTCGACCGGATATATGGTGCGGTCGACCGTACCGGTCGACCGACCAGCCTGGCAGACACAAAACAGGTCAGAAATCTGGGGAAATAAATATCCAATAAATTCTCATTAAACCTCTAAAAATCCCCAAAAATAGTTTTGTCAAATTGCATTGATATATAAACATGTGATAAAAGTTTTGACTCAAATATCAAGCAATTAAAACTATTTTTATGTCTTTTCATTTTTATCAAAAATCAAAACTGTATTTTCTAAAACTTGGATTCTTGAATAGAAAATACATTTTGTCTAAAACTCATCCAAATACAAAAACATGATATTTAAACATTTTGAAACATGATGCATATGGATAGAAATCCAATATACATGAAACATATGCATATCATAGTTTTTGTCATTAATTCCAAAATATGTTTTGTTAGAAATACCAAAACATAAAACACATGAAATAGGTATATCAAAGTAAGTTTGTCTAAGAGTTGAAGCATGCATGTATATAGAACAAATCTAATATACATTAAACCATGTAAACTTGTTTTGATATAAAATCTATTCATGTAAACCAAGATCGGTTAAACCTAAAACCGAAAATCAAAACATGATACGTGTGTGTTGTGAACTTGAGCTTATCATACTATTCTAATCTTTACAATTAGGATCTAAACCCAAAACTAAACTATGGTACCGATGTCTTCTTGTAGAGCGCAATCTCCAAGCCGACTCGATCCAAAACTCTTTGATCCACCGAGCAATTGCTATATATGATCTTTGACGCTCGGGCTCTTGAATCAACATGTGGGTAGCTTCCAAATCATCTTGTAGAAGCTAATCACCTACTAATAACTTGATTAATGATCTGAAACTAAAATCACAAGATTATTAGTAACACATAACTACATGAGTTAATCATCATCAAAACTAGAGTGAAAGGCCTTTGGGCCAACAATCTCCCCTTTTTGATGATGACAAAACTCATGGAGTTATATATGCATGGATTAAAGTTAAGCTTCAAAGAAGCTCCCCCTTAACTCATGCATAGGAATAAACAAATAGATATGCAATGTAAGCTCTTAAACATGTATGCATCAACATGCATAAAACACATAAAGATCTAAAACATGTTCTTGATACTAATTAAACTAAACACATAACACATGCTCTAGATACCAATGAAATTTTCAAAAACGAATAAACATGTTCTAGATACCAATTAGCAAAAATAAATAAACATACTCTTGATACCAATTCACATAAACACATAAACATGCTCTTGATACCAAAACTAAACAAACTAAAACATGTTCTTTAAATAATGCTTTGGATACCAATTGAACTTAATATATAAAAAACATTAAAAACATAAAACATGCATATACAAACATGCATATAAACTCAAATTCTTCTCCCCCTTTTTGTCAATCATCAACAAAGGGGTTAAAACAAAACCAGTAAAAACATATATCAATTAAAGAAATTCTACTCTTCCTTATTTACAAAACTAATGAAAACATATTCTTTTTATATTCAAAACAAGGAATCAAAAACAAGGGATGTACTTCCCCTTTTTGTCTAAACACAAATATGATACCAATTAGAAGAAAATGTGTCAAGGAAGTGCATATTGATACCAATTAAAAAATGAAACTATACCATTGAAAAACAAAATCTTGATACCAATTGATAAGTAAACAACATACCAATTGAAATAAACAATCTTGATATCTAAACATAAATGTTGATACCGATAGAAATTAAACATAGATCTTAATACCAAATAAATTTGATTTTGTTAACAATTGAAATTTTTGCCAATTAAAATTAATATTCTCTATCATAAAGCAAGGGAGTGGAATACTAAATACCAATTGAAAGAAACAATACAAAATTTTCTCCCCCTTTATGAATTACCAATAAAAACTATGATAAAGCTCGAATTAAGATACCAATTGAAAACTAAATCAATTGAAACAAAGTTGAATCTCAAGCTTATTATCCAATTGAAAACTAAATCAATTGAAACAAAGTTGAATCTCAAGCTTATTATCATAAAATCTTGTGCTTAAAGATATAGGGATATAATAAGCACAAATAAAATATATATATGTATGAAAAGTAGATACCAATGAAAATTGATATACTTTGAAGTGTAAGCATACATATACAAGTATATGAGTATACAAGAAATATCAATTATTGATACCAATTGAAAGAATTCAATGATACCAATTGAAACAACAATAAGTTCAAGTGTATATCTCATAATCCTACCACCCATTTCATGTTCAAGTTTACTATGATTTTCACTATAAAGCATACATGAGCATGATCTCCCATTAACCACCCTTTGATGGTAGGGTTTTTCAAGAATAGATTTGCAAATATAGTATGTTTGAAAACAACTACCAAAAGAAGAAGACCGTAGCTAGTTATATGAATCAACTAGTACGAAATCCTTCAAGCAATGGACAAAACCAAAAGATATGTCATGAAACATGAAAATCACATGATCACTAAACACTCAAAAACCATATAGCACAATATATACTCATGAAAACTAAGTCATGAGAAAACATTAAATAGGGTGAGTGTACAAGTGTTGTGAGAAACATATCAACATGAAAATGGACAATCAAGCTCAATATAGAAAACATGAACTTCATTTAGGATGTGAAATCACCAATTGAAATTATCTTAAAAACATGAAATTCATCATACATGTGAAATCACTTAGCAAACATGAAATTCATCCAAACGATTTAAACTTCAAGGCATATGTATGTCATGTACAAACTAGAGTATACATACATATCCTAAACACAATGAGTCCACAAAAGTATATGCATGAAGGCACGTGGCTCAAGGATATATATGTATAAATGATAGTTTGGTCAAGATGGACATATACAAGAAGTCAAACAAAACATGTAGAATGATGAATAAAGTCAAATGTAAGAATCATCAAAACTAGACTATACTAGTACATCAAGTGAATGCAAATGAGCGTTTAAGCACAAACATATATAAAGGTCTATTTGTAGCTCACTAGTTGTACAAGTATAAATCCTAGTCTTAATGAAACTAACATTAAAGCTAGTAGTCAAATCGTGAAGCATAAAACGGGTCAACAATCAACATGATGAAAAACATGAATTATTAAAACAAAAAGTCATGGTCAACCATATGATTAGCATGACAAAGACATGTGCATTAGATCTATGATTAACATGATAGCTAAAACATAAAGAGAACACAAAATATGGGTCCATGTTAAACATGGGTGTCTCAACAACTAATCATGTAAAGCATAAATCTAATAAACATGGCCAATATCATACTAATCATGAAACAATAAAACATGAGTCATCAAAACAAAAATCATACAATCATAAACATCCAAATGGTCATAATGCATATGCATGTGCATTAGATCTAGGCATACATGTTAGTTCTAAAACAAGGTGAGAACACTAAATATAGATCCATATGAAACATGGGTGCTCAAGTAACTAAACATGTATAACACTAATCTAATCAACATGACATAAGCATAATGAACAATAAAACAATACATGCTATGAATAGATGAACATTAAAAGCATGCAAATAAAAACGGGAGTTAGAGAATGATACCAAAACCGATGAAGGTGCATCTCTATTTCTCCAAACCAATGGTGGTCCTCTCCACCAAATCCCCTTGAGAGTGAATCATCCAAATGGTTCTCCTTTAAGCTTAGAACGCATCCACCTCAAGGCACCAATACTCTCACGTGATGCGAGAGCTCCCACCTACATCAAAAAGTATAGAGGTGGTCTTTGGTACCCATTTTCTTTTGGATCCATAGGGGTTAGTTTCCTTTCTAACCCAAACAAAATTAGTTGCTAAATTTTCAACATGTAAACGATCATAGCAAAATCTAGCAAGGTGGCCTTTTCGACCACAATGTGTACATGTGTACACGTGAGCATACATATGATGGTGGTGATCATGAAAAGCATGTGTATGCCTAGATGGGTGTGCATGCAAGGTTGGAACTTGTTTCTTACGAACCAAGGTTTCCAATCGTGTGTGATTCATGGCACAATGGCTCAAAGTGGAGCCCAAACAATCTACACTTTTCTTCAAGATATTTATATCATTTTCAATAGGTGTGCAAGAAGTAGAAGCTATACTAGCATGGCACACAAGAGAATCAATATCACTTTTCAAAGATTCATTTTTCTTTAAGACCAAATCCAACTCTTTTGTAATTGAATCAATTTTATTTTTCAAGACAAGATTATCTTTGAAAGTAAAATCCAATTTTGAAGATAAAATCTCATTGTGCTTCACAATATCATCACAATTATTTTTTATTTTTAAATCTTCAATTGTTTAAGGGCAAGGTCAAGTTGAGATTTAAGCGAGTCACGTTCACTTGCAATCTCTTCCTTCTCTTGCAAAACTAATTCAAAATTAGAACACAAATCCTTTAATTCATTTTTTAAAACAAGGTTGTCCTCTTTTAAAAGATTGAGTTTTTCCACATAATTTTCAAGCTTTTGAGCAAGTTCCATATTCAATGTTTGAACTTCAAAACAACCATGGCAATAGGAACTAGAGCTATCATCTATTTGAGAATCCGATTGTACCTCAAGAGAGTTCTTCCCTTGGACCATGAAGCAATGCTCGTCGGACTCGTCTCTCCTAGATCTCCTCATTTTGTTGATAATCCTTGGAAGCTCGGGAGAAGTCAATATGCTCCAAACTGCAAAAGCCGAATCATAATGATCAAAAACAGGTAAAAGAAATTCATTAAGAGATGCTCTAAGTGTTCTAAGGGCTAATGCATTGGCCTTCTTATGCTTGCTACTATTTGGGAGGGATTCTATGGTAATGGCTTGATAAACTAGATGTCCTAGGTCTTTTAAATGTTTAGTCATATTGCCTTCCATGCATCAAGTCTAAAATGGTCAAACATGGGAGGGCTAGCCATGAGTCCAAACTAGTATGAGTGCAAATGAACAATGCAAATGAAGATTAGCAAACCAAGATCTTAACTCCTAGTGGTTAAACCTAAATATCAGGAGCACTAGCTCTGATACCAATTGAAAAGTCACCTAGAGGGGGGTGAATAGGTGACAATGCTAATCTGTGAACTAAATGCGAAATTTAAAACTTAATGCAAATTACACTCAAGTATGATCAACAAATGATTCACACACAACCAAGCCAAGCAAATATGAATGCTCAATATGAATAATGCAAGGCACAAAGTAAAGAGAGAGATAGAGAGAGAGAGTCAATGGATCAAGCGCAAACAACAAGATATGTTTCGAGGTTCGAACACCCAGCTCTACATCCCCGCCTTCGACACACGAAGGATTTCTAATCCACTAGCAAGTCCACAAAGAACTCTCACAAGGAGTACCCAACTCCTCTCTTTACAAATACAACCTCCTCCTTGAGGCACCACTCCAAGCCAACAATCACAACCTCCTCCTTGAGGCAAACTCCAAACTCCCAATCACGAACCAATACAAGGATCACCTCACAACTTGAGGATACAACCCAAAGCACAAAGCAAGTAAAGATTGGGTTACAACTTGGTGGTCTAAACCAAACCATAAACTATATCTTCTCCCACACAGATATCCTATAGATTTAGATAGTAGATTTTAGCTCAAGTGTGGAGAAAACTAATGGAATGGAAATCAGAATCACAAAGAAAAATCCTTGGAAAACAATAGAAATCAAGATGGTGAAGTTCAATCAAAAGCTTTTCCCAAAAATCCTCTTCTTTGATTTTTCAAACCCTAGCAAAAACACCAAAAAGATTGTTCAATTCAAGTCCAAAAACTTCTTTTGATTGCAGCAAAAACACCAGAGAGTATGGAAAAATTCGCACAAAAAATCTTAGAGAAAAACTTATACAAATGGGGTATTTATAGGCAAATCTGGAAACTAGCCGTTGGCTGTAATTTTTGCCAGAATTACCCTGACGGTCGACCGCCCGGTCGACCGCCCAACGGTCAATTTTTGATCCGTTGGCGCTAGCGGTCGACCGCCCGGTCGACCCAAACAAACAAAGAGCAAACCTGCTCTCAGTCGGTCGACCGTAACGGTCGACCGGCTATAGGTGTAACCAACGTGCACGTTTCTGTGCACGTCGGTCGACCCATACGGTCGACCGGATATATGGTGCGGTCGACCGTACCGGTCGACCGACCAGCCTGGCAGACACCAAAACAGGTCAGAAATCTGGGGAAATAAATATCCAATAAATTCTCATTAAACCTCTAAAAATCCCCAAAATAGTTTTGTCAAATTGCATTGATATATAAACATGTGATAAAAGTTTTGACTCAAATATCAAGCAATTAAAACTATTTTTATGTCTTTTCATTTTTACCAAAACCAAAACTGTATTTTCTAAAACTTGGATTCTTGAATAGAAAATACATTTTGTCTAAAACTCATCCAAATACAAAAACATGATATTTAAACATTTTGAAACATGATGCATATGGATAGAAATCCAATATACATGAAACATATACATATTATAGTTTTTGTCATTAATTCCAAAATATGTTTTGTTAGAAATACCAAAACATAAAACACATGAAATAGGTATATCAAAGTAAGTTTGTCTAAGAGTTGAAGCATGCATGTATATAGAACAAATCTAATATACATTAAACCATGTAAACTTGTTCTGATATAAAATCTATTCATGTAAACCAAGATCGGTTAAACCTAAAACCGAAAACCAAAACATGATACGTGTGTGTTGTGAACTTGAGCTTATCATACTATTCTAATCTTTACAATTAGGATCTAAACCCAAAACTAAACTATGATACCGATGTCTTCTTGTAGAGCGCAATCTCCAAGCCGACTCGATCCAAAACTCTTTGATCCACCGAGCAATTGCTATATATGATCTTTGACGCTCGGGCTCTTGAATCAACATGTGGGTAGCTTCCAAATCATCTTGTAGAAGCTAATCACCTACTAATAACTTGATTAATGATCTGAAACTAAAATCACAAGATTATTAGTAACACATAACTACATGAGTTATCATCATCAAAACTAGAGTGAAAGGCCTTTGGGCCAACACGTAGGTGAGTCTTATGCAAGTAGTACCGAAAAAGTCAGGAATCATTGTGGTCAAGAACGATAACGATGAGCTTATACCTATGCGAATTCAGGCAGGATGGCGAGTGTGTATCGATTATAGGAAGCTCAATACGGAAATAAGAAAGGACCATTTTTCTTTGCCGTTCATTGACCAAATGTTGGAACGCTTAGCCAGACATGAATATTATTGCTTCTTTGATGGACACTCCGGTTATAATCAGATTCTGATAGCTCCTGAGGATAAGGAGAAAACCACATTCACATGTCCGTTTGGAATATTTGCATACAGACGCATGCTTTTTTGGTTCTGCAATGCATCTGCAACATTCCAACGATGTATGCTCAATATTTTTTCTGACATGGTGGAAAGATTCCTCAGGGTGTTCATGGATGATTTTTTTCATCTTTGGAGATTCCTTCACAGAATGCCTTCGCCATCTTAGTCTGATTCTCGCTCGATGCAGAGAAAAGAATCTGACATTAAATTGGAGAAGTGCCACTTTATGGTTCAACAAGGCATTATTTTGAGTCATGTAATCTCCAAGAAAGGATTGAGGTGGACAAACCAAAAGTGAATTTGATAGCTCATCTCCCACCTCCTAGATCAGTTAAGGATATTAGATCATTTTTAGGTCATGCTGGTTTTTATCAGCGATTCATACAAAACTTCAGCAATATTGCTTGCCCATTAACCAGCCTTCTCACCAAGGACATCACATTTGTATTCTCCCCAGAATGCCTTGAGGCATTTGAGATCTTAAAGAAGGAGCTAATCTAAACTTCTAGAATTCTTGCACTGGATTGGAGCCAACCCTTCGAACTAATGTGTGACGCGTCTGATTACGCGATTGGTGCAGTCTTAGGCAGCAGATTGACAAGCAGCCTCATGTGATCTATTACGCCAGTAGGACACTGAACGATGCGCAACTCAACTACTCCACAATAGAGAAGGAATTCTTAGCTATGGTCTTTGTGCTTGAAAAGTTTAGATCTTACCTGATTGGCTCACAGATCATTGTTTACACTGACCACGCTACTCTAAAGTATTTGTTGACAAAAAAGGATACGAAGGCAAGACTGATAAGATGGATATTGCTACTTCAGGAATTTGACCTTCAAATCAGGGAAAAAAGGGGACCGATAATCTGGTGGCTGATCACATGTCCCGTCTATCAAATTCTCTATCCTCTAATGTACCCATAAATAAACACTTTCCCAAAGAACAACTGTTCGCCGTAATAAGAGAGTCATGGTTCGCTGATATTGTCAACTTTCTTATGACCAGGAAAATACCTGAAGAATGGTCAAGATAATACAAATATAAGTTTCACTCTCAATTGAAGTACTTCTATTAGGATGATCCATATCTGTGTAAGTACTATCCCGACCAATTTTTAGGAGATATGTCCCCCCAAAGAAGAACACAAGAGTATCTTGTTATTCTGTCATGACCAAGCTTGTGGGGAACACTTCGGAGCAAAGGAGATTGCAGAGAAGGTCCTACAATGTGATTTTTATTGGCCACCCTCTTTAAAGAAGCTCACAAGTTATGCAAATGCTGCACTCGTTGTCAACATGTGGGCAGGATCACAAGGAGGAACATGATGTCGTTACACCCAATATTTACAGTCAAAATATTTGACGTATGGGGCATTGACTTCATGGGACCTTTCCGAAACTCATTTGGAAATCTCTATATTTTTAGTTGTTATTGATTATATCTCCAAATGGGTAGAAGTTGTGGCAAGCAGAACCAATGACAACAAGATTATTGTCAAATTCTTAAATGAGAATATTGTTTTCTCGATTTGGTGCACCACGTGCAATTATCAACGACAATGACACCCACTTCTATAACCGTTCTTTTGAGGCTCTGATGAGGAAATATTCGATTACCCATAAACTATCAACTCCTTATCATCCACAAACAAGCGGTCAAATGAAAGTGAGCAATAGGCAAATCAAGTAGAGTATGAAGAAAACAGTAAATCTGAATCGCAAAGGTTAGTCATTAAAATTAGTAGATGCCTTATGGGCATACCAAACTGCTTTTAAAACCAATCTTAGAATGTCTCCGTATTAGCTTGTTTTTGGGAAGCATGCCATCTGCCGATAGAATTGGAGCACAGAGCCAAGTGGGCCATAAAACAGCTTAATTGTAACCTTGACATGGCAGGAGAACATAAAAAGCTTCAACTCAAGGGTTAGAAGAAATCAGGAATGAAGCATACGAGAACGCCAGAATCTATAAGGAAAAGACAAAGGTGTTTCATGACAAAGCAATTTTGAAGTCATTTACATCAGATCAGAAAGTCATATTATATAATTCTAGACTGTATTTGTTTCCTGGTAAGTTGAGATCTAGATGGACGGGACCATTCGTGGGGCGTGTGGTGTTTCCTCATGGAGCAGTGGAGATAGAAGATCCAAAAAATGGTGCAATATTCAAAGTTAATAGACAACATTTAAAGCCATTTTTGAAAATGCATGCAAGCGATAAGGTCATGAGTCTTCATGACCCCCATTACGCTGGATGAGCAATTCATATATTGTATCTGTATATTTGTGTATTATTTAAGAAAAAACTAATATACTGATTCTATGTCTTAGACACTAACAAAGCAAGTGGGAGAATTAAGAATATGACAGACCCAGATTTGGACCACAGATTATGGGATGACGAGAATGATTTTCTGGACTACAACTCGTAGTTCTTGGAATTTAGTTTTGACGAAGGAGAATCGTTGAATAAATATGTAAATCAAATTATGCAACCAATTGCTACCGACACCGAATTTCATCTAGGTATTCATAATTGACAACACAAGCTCTATCCACATGTGCTAATGCATGAGAATTTTGTGTGGTAGCAAAACCTTACACTGCCATCACATACGAAAAGCAGAGATGAGTTAGAAAGAGCATTGAGATTCCTGCTACCAACCCCGAATGGTAAACCCAACCAGGAACCTCCAATTGCTAATCAAGGTAGCTCAAGTGAGGGTATATATATTTTCACTATAGCCTGTTTCATCTTCATCCACTTGTTTTAGAATTTTTTATAACCTTAGGGAGTCAGTATAGTGTTTAGAGTCTTTTATTTATCTCTTTCTCTAACTTTGGTATCAAGTTTTCTATAAGTGTTACAGGATAAGCAGGGATGCACATACAGGGAGTAGTCTTTTGATTATTTATACAGCGATATTTCTTTTGGTGCACTATGAGTTATCGATAAATCTAGCATATTTTATAAATTCATCATTTTTTCTTTATGCGTGGATTGTCTGATTATTATGATCGTGTGCATAATTTAAGAGTGCATCTTTTATCTTTGTATTCATTGCATGTATGAGGACATGAGTGTGGGGTAAATTCACACGTTTCTGTTCTTTTAGAGTCTTTTTGGTCTTAGTGTTTTGGTTTTATTTTATTATCTTTCTTTACTTTATTTTTATTTTCTCTAAAAAAATAAAAATTTTCTACGGACAGTTAGCTAGTATATGAGTGATTTAGTATCCATGAGTAGATTTAAAGGTAAGATCAAGATGAAAGAATCATAAAATCTTAAAATAGAGATTAAAATCTAGAATGGACATACCATCTAAACTTAGTCTAAGTGATTATGTACCCAATAGCACTTACACTATTAAGTTTATAGGCTTGGGATACTGATTATAACTAGAATACAAAAAAGGGATTTATTATATAGTAAAATTTTATTAATAAGTCTTGTCTTGTGGTCTCAGTTGCTTGAGTAATTAAGTCCATAGGAGTGTTTTTACACTTATTACCCTTAGACCGTCTGCTTTGGGAGCATTGGCCTAAATCTTGCTACATGGGTAGCTGAGAAAGCCTAATAGGAAAAGACAACATAAAATATAATAATTTTGATTATCAATTAGCTAGATGCCTTGGCATCAGGAAGCCTCGATATCCACGCGAAAGAGAGTTAAAAGTTCAATATATATATATATATATATATATATATATATATATATATATATATATATATATATATATATATATATATATATATTATCAAAAAAAAGTATGAAAGTTGTAGTTAAATATTCCAAGCTTGAGAACTATATCATGATCACAGGGTGCATAAGATCTGAAAATTAGAACCGGAGGGTAAAATTTTAGATTTGAGACTTTATTTTATAACCAATATGATTTCTTAAATAGAGGTCGTACTTGAAAATGAAACTCTTGGAAACTTGTGATCTCTCTAACTAGTTAATTTGAGTAGATAAATTTTTTTATTTTCCTTTCTTGATTTTCAATTATCCTTATTTTACTTTTGTTTATTTCTTAATCTCATTCTTTATGGATTTTGTGGGTGTAATCTGCTAAAAACCCTCACGAGCCAAAACTCATCCTCTAGGGGTAACTTAGGGGTTTAACGGCTTGTTGCACGTCCTAAGTGCAGCCGTGATTCCTACGAAAGTGAGTTAGGATTGTTTAATTTTTCTATTTGTTTGTGTTTAGTTTTCTTTTTATTAGTTTTGCCGAGGACTAGCAAAAGATAGGTGTGGGGGTATTTGATGAGCATAATTTTACCACATTTTTATACTCTTATTTATATATATATAATGCAACGGGTATATTTGATTGAATTTTGCAGGAAATAGGTAAAGAAAAGAGAAGAGGAATCCGGTCACTTTCAGAAATAAAATCAAGTAATTTGTAAAAGATTGAGGTTGCTTTCCAAATATGTTGCGGTGTTTTGGACATAACTTTAGCTATAGGACCCAAAAAAAGTCATTCAAAATGTCTACGGAAAGAGAATTCGAAGATCTACAACTTTGGTTCTGAGAGTTTTTGCTGGTTCGATTGTTTGATCGCACGTATTGACCATTTACAGAATCAGCCTGAGTCAAAACTGATTTAATATGTAATATCTTTAATTTGTCGGGCTTTTTGTATAAAAATTCTTTATTATATAAGGAGGAGAGAGGGATGTTGTGGCCGTCATCTAGGTTTTAGGTTTTATTTTTATTTTTTATTTATTTTTAATTTTCTTTATCTTTAATGCAACATCATGGCGGCCAATCTTTGTAGTAGGATTCATTTTAGTATAATATTTTTTCCTCTTTTATTCGTCTTTGAAACTATGTGGAGAGAAGTGCATATAATGTTTCTCCCCATTGATTGCAGCAAAAAGGTTTACCTTTCATCATTGCATAAGAGAGGGCACGCCAGGTAAGGTTGGCTTTTTCTTTTTATTTTATTTTATTTTGATTTTAATTTTTAATGGCAATTTGTTTCTTCTTAATCTTAATTAATTATTAATCAAGTGTAATTAATTTAATGCTTATTAATTAATAGGTAATTTTTCTAGTACCTAGGGAAGATGAATCTAGGCTAGATTATCTTGTGGTCATCCGTTGGATCTCCTATATAGGGCTAATTGCACACCAATTGACTGACAACTTTTAGCAAATTAATTTCTAAAATAACTGGATATTTGACATGCTATGCGTTGGGGGTGAATGGTCCATGCTCAAAATTTTATTGTCTTTATGGTATTTGTTTAATTTAAGTTAATTTACCTTTTATGGATCATGTAACTAGAGAATACCTTGTACTTAGATCTAACGTTCAGACTTACTTTACCTATTAGAAGTAGAGATTTTGGTGAGTAATAATAAACTAGTGTGGAGACTAAGATTGACCGCATGATGCTAGCTTAGGGGATTCGGCCCTAAGTGTTTGACTTGACTTTTTCTATATTAATTCTTAGCTTAAAAATCCAACTCACAAACTCTTTAATAATTCGCCTAGAACTGTTGAAATCGTAAGAACCACCTGTCCCTGTGAATCGACCCTCAAGTGCTGCAAACGATCAACCATGCACTTGCGGTAAATTAAAAGGGAGAGCGAAATCTCCCCATTAGTCTAGCTTCAACAAAAGATTCGAGGTCAAGTTTTGAAGCTAGCCCGTATTGATTCAAGAGCTCGCGCTTCAAGATCGCATCGAGTACTCAAAGAGGAGTCTAGCTCATGGATCAAGTTGGACCAAGTCAAGATAGAGAAGAAGATATTCAAGAGAAGATTTTCAAGACGTGAGTCGTGTTTATAAATGTTAAAGTTTTTATTTTTTGGATAAAATATAAAGCATATATTAATTATGGATTGCTCAAGCTCTTTTACACACACACAAATATTTCAAAACATTTCATGTTGAATAGTTATAGTTTTTAAAAAATACCATTTGATTTTGAGCTTCAAAGAATATACATATTGTTCATGATTGGAATTCATCAAAACAAGTTTACATAGTTTATATATGCATTGGATTTCAATCATACACATTGTTACTTCAAAATATTTAGAAAAACTTATTTTGATGCTTCTAGTTCATGCTTAAGGTTTGTATTTATCAAAACCTTTTTTGAGCTTATTGTCAAAAACAAGTGTATTTCATCTTCTATGCATACTGGCTCATATTCATACACACTATGCTTCAAAAGTATTTAAATATCTTGGTTTTTCTATTTGTATAAGTTTTTGAAAAAATCAGTTTTCTATTTTTAAGTTCATTTTTGGAAGAATACAATTTTTGTTTTAATCTTAATTTTGTATCGCAAAAAATAGTTTAACATGTTTGTAATATGTGTTGATTTTTATCACACATATTTGTACTTCAAAGTATTTCCATGAAACTCTTTTTGTGGAATTTATGAGATCTAATTAAATTTTTGTGTTTTTCAAGTAAAAGTTTTAAATCTTAACACCTTAATTTAGGCTTCTGGCGGTCGACCGACCGTTCGAACAAACCAGGGGTCGATCGACCGACGAGCGGTCGACTGATGTGCACAAAATGTGCACAAGCCCTTAGCTGTAGGGCCGGTCAACCGTGCGGTCGACCAATCCAGAGAGCTTGCTCTCTGGATCTGGCCCCGGTCGACGGAGCGGTCGACTGACCAAAGAGCATTGCTCTTTGGTTTTGGCCACAGTCGACCGAGCGGTCGACCAATAGGTCAATGACTGACCGGCAATCCCAACAGTCTAAAATATGACCGTTGGCCGGTCAACCGACATGCCATCTGGCCTGCGTATTAGCCCCAATGGCTAGTTTTGTAACTCTATAAAAGGGGGTTGTTTTTAACCAGTTTTTAATAAGATTTTAAGAGGATTTTTGAGCCAGTTTTTTCCCACCTTTCTCAGAGGTTTTCCAACAAGTTTTAGAACTTAAATTTCATATCAAAAAGAGTGTTTATAAAGAGTGTTTTTCTTGAGCTCTTTAAAAGGATTTTATTGAGTTTTTCACCACAACTCTATCTTGTTTTTCTCACACAAGGTTGAGCTTTTCATAGCAATATCTATCATCTAGGATCCTTGTTGTGAGAGAGTTTATTTTTGTGATCAAGATAAGTGATCACAAGTGTTCCACCATTAGTAATTGAGGAGGCAAGCTTGCAGGTTCGCGTTGTGTAGAGTTCTTGAGGGAGCTTATTGTAGAGGTGCAGCCTCGGCAAGCTAGTGAGCTTGCGTGTGTTGTTCTTACACGAACAAGTGAGAGAGATTTGCAGGTCCAAGAGTTCTTGAGGGATCTCGTTGTAAGTGTTGCGGCACTGAGTGATCTTGGGGATTGACTATGTGAAAATCCTTCATAGTGTTGAGGTGGGGACGTAGAGCAAGTGTGCTCGAACTTCGAAATAATTCTCCCATATTTACGATTGCTCATCTCTCTCTTTACTTGTATTTATATATCTTGCATGCTTTTATTGTTCATCTCTATATGCTTGATATATCTTGTGCTCAATTGATATATATGCTTGGGTTGTTTGTGTTCTCACACTTGTATTTAACCAAGAGATCCATAGTGGCACCTCAACTCTTAATTTAGAGGAATCTTGAGCAGATTGTTCATAGTCCTTCACCGGAAATTCGGTTACACTCTTTGGTTATACTTGCTGCGTTAGCATAATAGTTTTAGTTTGCACATAATAGTTTTAATTCCGCATGTTTGGCATTAGATTAGCTAGTCACCTGACCTATAAAAACTTTCCGGAAGTAACCCGAATGTGCACTTCTCGAGGTTAACCTTCATCTTGTACTTTCGCAGGAGGTCAAAAGCTTTGCCCAAATATTGCAGGTGATCGGTGCAGAAGACACTTTTCACTAACATGTCATCAACGTACACTTCTATTGTTCTCCTGATTAGATTCTTGAAGACTTTGTCAACCATGTGCTGGAAGGTGACTCTAGCATTTTTGAGACCGAAGGGCATCACCTTGTAGAATAAATTCTCCAACCAGTAGTAAAAATAGTCTTATATTCATCCGGTGGGTGCATCCTGATCTGATTGTACCCAGAGTAGTCAACTATGAAGATGAGAAGTTCATGGCCCGCTATTGCCTCTACCAGCTGAACGATCCCCGAGAGGGGGAAAATATCCTTTGAGCAAGCTTCATTAAGGTTAGTGAAGTCAATGTAACCCTCCACTTGCTATTTTTCTTCTTTCATAAGGACGGGATTGGAGAGCCAGTTGGGGTAAAAGGTCTCTCGGATGAAGCCGGCCTGAAGCAGGTGGTCAACTTCATCGTTGATGGCCTAACTCTGTTTCTCATTCATTCTTCTTGGCTTCTGCTTTATTAGCTTAGCGTTTGCCTTGATGGAGAGCTTGTAGTAGATAATGTTGGGATTAATTCCAGGCATATCAGTGGGAGCCCATGAGAATACATCCAAATTGTCCTACAAGAACTTATTGAATAAGGACTTCCCTTCAGGAATCAGCTTCGAGCCAATTCAGAGGACTAGTTCTGGATGATGTGGATCTACAAGAAACGATCTGGGTCCCTCCTCGGTCCTATTGTCTGGGTCTTCTGACTTTATGGGTGAGTCGGGGTCTGGATCTTCCGACTCGGCAGGGGAGTTGGAGTCTTAGCTTTCGCCACTCTGTAATTGCTATTTGTCAGTAATTCTCTTTCGCTTCTTATTCATAGAGGAATCTTCATCAGAGACTAGTTGGGGGTCTTTCTCATCCAGTCAGACTTCTTTCGGCTACTGCAGCTATGAATTGGGCCATCGCCTGATCACCCTTTATGTCATCATTTCTATTGGTGTGGGGTACTTTAGAAGTTGATGATAGGTGGATGAGACTGCCCATATCATATGAATTCATTGGCCTCTCGAGGATAGCATTGTACGAAGATTCGATGTCAAGGGCGCAAAAATTTGTGACAACATTATATGGATTCGCTCGGATAATTGTTCATGGCGAGCGCTTCTTACTCCCGTCAAATCTATAGAGAAGTGACTGGGTCTGAAAGAGAACCATTTTTCGAACCAACTCAGAAGTGTCCTCCATTCGATCTAAGGTGTGTGCAT